>CALNHX010006469.1:0-88770 GCA_940337035.1 Agriotes lineatus | reverse complement strand
CCGGAGCAAAAGTGAATTCAAGTGCAGAAACCTTAGCGCCAATGCAACCCCAGCTCCAAACTTTTTTGTAGCCCAACGTATCGTTTAAGGAACTCAGCTTACTGTCTCGACTAACCCACTAGCCGGGATAACTCGATGCTGTGCTAAACATCTACATTTTTGGAAAATTTAACAATTAAAATAATCGTAGGTCAAATTTGACATGTCCTTAAGGTGCTTATTAGTCAAGTAATAGCAAACTAGCCAACTGTTGCCCTCTGAGGGAGTGTGTTGTGTTTTAAGTAGCTACCTTTTTCTCCTGCAATAATTTAATTTTGTCAATAGATATTTTTATACCATATTGTCCTACAACTGTTTCAAAATTTTGTATTTTTGCCTGTAGAATGTCTCCGATTCAGCTATTAAGGCTACATCATTAATATTTACCTTTTAGTAGTGTATTACATTATTTTCTATATAAATAAAAATCAATTGCCGCATATTCACTTGAGAACGGCTCGACCGATTTGGCTCATTTTTTGTTGTTGTGTTCGTAATTAACAGGGCAAGGTTTGTATGAAAGAAAATTTTGGGCAAATCTACCGGAAAATTCGGTATGGTATTTTGTATGGGATTTCGTATGTTTTAGTTTATGAATGGCTTTTCGAAGAGAAAATGGAAAAATCGGTAGGAAAAATTCGGAAAATTTGAAAAACTCGAAAAATTCGGAAAATTTAAAAAAATCTAAATTTTTTCAGGACGGTAAAGCCGGAATAGAGCAATGGAAAAATCAGGCTCCCAATTAAACTCGGACAATCCGCAATGCCCGGGGAACGCCGGGTAGGTTACAGCTATTTAGTAGGGTAATATATTTGAATATAGTAAATATAGATTCTTGGTTAAATTTTAACGCAGTATTTGAAAAGCTTACGGCCTGGCATAAATATGGCGTTCGAATCGGTGAAGACGTTTGGTGCCCTATATAACATAACTTAATATTTCAATTTAATCTGCCAATAGTTTTAGAATTGCAGCTAATTAAAGCGTTGAGGGTTAAAATGCAGAAACCGAAGCCAATTCTCCTCCTTCTACTTCTTTTCCTTATAATTTTAATTATGTTCACTTGAGAAACATGATTAATAAAATAATTAATATGAGCAATAGCAAAGGAATTGGCTTTGAATTTCGGCATTCAGCACCAAGCCGTGACAAAATTCCTGCATAAAAAGTGTTTAAAGCCTAAAACATGTATGGATCCATCGTTAACACTTTGAGTAAATCTGCACCGTCGTATGCGATGATTAGAAATAGACAGCTCTTTTCAAATAACGGGAGAAAAGCGGCAAGGGCGAGCTACTACGATAAATGAATAAAGTCCACGATATGTTTTTGCCCGACCGCTGAATCAAAATACACGAGATAGCTAAGGCCGTAACTATATAAACTGAGCGAGTACATCATATTTTAGCTGAAGAATCAGGAATGAGTCTGCGCAAAATCGAACTCCAGAAACAAGACGATTCGATATCAACTTACTTGGGAGTGTTTCAACCGGTTTTAGATGAATCAAAGCGGTTTTATGGGGATATTTATCATTAAATAAGGCACACAAGTTCCTCACAACACACCTAAGATGGAGATGATAGAGCAATCCAAACGCACAAAGCTTCAAAAGCATAAAAACTCTTCGTCTTCGAGGCAGGCGAAAAAAGTCACTTCTGCTGAAGATGCCATGGTGTCAGTCTTTTAGAGGTAAAGGTGGTTCACCGCAATTGAAAACCTCCGAAAGAGTTAGATCACTATAACTGGGAAATACTACGCTAAGTTATTAAACTGAATTTACAAAAAATTACTGAAGAACCGGGTGCTTTTTCACTATGACAGTGCCCCGGATGACTCGCCCCGAATCACAACTCCAAAATTAGATATTAGCTTCGAATTAATTTCTTATGCACATTATTCTTCAGATATGGTGTCAGGACATTTTCAATTGTACGAATGTACGGGTTATTTGCCTATTTTTCTAAATTACGACCCAGTGTGTATATAGGTTTTTCATATTTTTCCGCTGAAATTTAGTCATACCGAATTTTATACAAGCTTTTACTGACTTTTAGCGCACGCTGTATAGACCGCTTTAGTTGGCGTGTACAAGAATTCTTGAAAGCAAGCGTGCAGGTGTCGAGCTCGGCCGCTGCGAGCGATTTGTAAATATCGATTTTGTCTGCAGTCGCGTTCTAAAATATTCCCCTATTTGTATTTAACAAACAACGTTTATGAGTGGGAAAGAGAGAAAAAATGAATGGTTTTAGCTCGGTTTCCATCTGTCTGGGCGTGAGTTGCAGCAGCCCCTTCCATTTTTCTGGACTGCGTGGCGGGTTTTTGTTTTTGTCATTTAGAAGTTAGCATCCAGCTGGTGAAGAGAGCAGTTGAGTTGTGAAGTGTGAGGCCAGCGTTGGTCTGCCCTCTTCGGAGATGGCGTCCGCTGGGCACGTTAGAACATGTGTTTCCCGTTATTTATGTTGTGTGAGTGTTTTGGAGCTTGAAGGCAATCAGGTGCTATTGTGGTGCCTCTCCCGTATTGCGCCAGCCGCTTCGCTTGTTGTTATGGACCGTTGGAGCCATCAACCCTTGTGGGGATTATTTCCGGGAGCGGCTACCCTTCACGAATTTGACGTGCGAGTCCTGTCGTATTTGGTAGCATCATCGATTCCTGTTTAGCACCCTTGTGGACGGCACCATCTTGGGCCCCGCTTCGAGTCCGTTGGAGTCTCCCGTTTCTTTTCGCAACTTTGAGATGCAAGCCGCTAGCCTGACGTCGCTTTAAACACCGCAGGCGAAGCTATATGATAAAGTATTTGTACTAGTCGTAAGCCGCCTACGCTAAGCATGAGTGTGTGCTCAATTAAGTTACCTTTGTTGTGTCACCCCCTTTATGCATTACACAGTGCAAGTTATATACAGGGCCTTCTGTCAACACCTTTTCTGTGCGTTAGATTTGTTGTCGGTAAGCATACGTGCGCGCTAAATTAACACTTGTGTCATCCTCTTTGTGCCTTAAATAGTGCAAGCCCCACTGTTATATGCAGGGCCTTCCGCCAACACTTTTTTGTTGCGCTAGATTTACTGACGCTATTTATCCTATTTGTGTACTTTAGTTATGTACCCCCTTTATATACCGTATGTGTGAAAGACAATAGACTCACATGTCAAACGTCCCCGCTTTATTTTTCTTTGTGTTGCATGTGAGTTTTAAGGGTAAGCCATCTGTAATGTCGTCGCCCGATTGGGGGCTAGTATAAGATTAATGTAAAGCGGACCCTGGACGATTCGGTGAGTGTTCAGTTAGGTTCAAGGGCTCCGGCTGCCGGCTTCAAGGAGTCTCAAGGTTGCACCCATATCCTACCTCGTTTAGCTTTTGGGTTTTTGCCAAGTGTAAAGTTGAAGGGTAGGTTCATTTGCTTCCCGATTCCTCGGTGAGCCTACCTGTTCTCGTTTAACGTGGTGGCGCTCAATCTATTTAGATCTGTTTACCGTTTATTAGGCCGTTGTCCTTGTGTTATCGCGTGTTGGATCACCCCTCGCTTTACTGAGTCTAGTCGACACTTCTTGTTACGGGCTGGGCAGCGGTCTATATGAGTTACTTTCCCGATTTTGAGAGACATCGTACGCGCTAGTCGTCTAGCTTTTTCGTGGCTATTCATATAAGCTGGCGCGTTGTCGTAAAGTCTTTTTTGGCCCGTAACAATGGTCGCGTCAAACTACCAACTGTTTCAACAATTACAGAAATGATTGGAGAAACTGTATATAAAGAGCGGTAGCTGCAAAAGTTTATTTTACATAACATGGAACATCGCTGGAACAAATTCGTTGTGATTTGAGGATACTATGCAGAGGAAAAGCTATTATTTTGAACTTATTGCAAATGTTTCTGTGACATACTAGGCGGGTTTTCAAACACCCCTCGTACTATTATGATCTGCAATAAAATTCTAGATTTTTTGTCTCATTTTATATCGATGCAGGGGTGATCTTAATCCTTTACTATTATTTTGTGGTAATTCACATATTGATAGGGTAGTGCTATAGTCTGCTCTGTACTACACAGCACCTAAGCTTTTTTGGTAATTCAAGTGATGTACGGCATTAAAGATAATCCTGAAGCCCCACTCATTCAGACGAGTGGTAATCAAAGCCTTCTAATTACTTTTAGGTCTCAATGCTGTCAAATAAGTCTGAAAAGAAACTAAGCCCTTTTCAAGCTCTTTCAATGAGGAACTGATCGGCCCTTCTTCTGAACCTCAAATAACGGATACCAGATCAACAGCTGATTCAACTCTTTTTATAAAACGCCCATAATTCTTTAATAAATAATATCATAATATAATTAGAAGACTTGCTTAATTTACTCTTTGCAAATTCGCAGTTCTGTCTTAAAATTTACAAAGAAAAGGTTAGGTAAAAGGTTATTGATAGTAGTTAAATATACATATTCGACAAAGTAACAGATGAGGTTATTTGAAAGGAATCGGTCCCTTCCGCCCATAGCACAGCGCCCTTTCATAATTAAGGAATTGCACCGAAAATGTATCACATAGGAAGCCTTTAAGGGTCGATAAGCCTGTTGCCTTTTTATTTAATTAAACTCGAGCAACAGCAAAAAACAAAGAGTACTACAGCAAAACCTTCACAGCATTATCTGTCTAGACAACCAGATTACCAGCAAGAATTATGCAAGTAAAACGCAGCCCGGGGGCTTTTTGCCGGAGAAGGGCAGCCATAAATATCGGCCCGCCATAATACGCTGTTCAAATTAACAAACTTTTTACCCAAGCAAACAGAGGTGTCAACCGCGGTGCGGCTTTATTTTGGGCAAGGAGTAGCGCGAGGATGAACACTCCGAAATTCGGGTCACTGCGGTTAAAAAGCTTTTAGCCCGCGTAAAAATGCGTGACTAATCGCTCCCACCTTGAAATTCTAATGCTAATATATGTGCGGGAATTCGGAGCCAAACGAGGCATGAACGCGGCAACTTTATCGGCGGCGAAAGTAAATGAATTGTAAAGCTTTCCAGTAGTTTAGGATTTTGAAAACGCTACCTCATGCATGGCTTGGGTTATACGAGGGAATATCGGCATTTGCGGGACGTATCGCATTGGATAGATTTATTTTAAAGTAACAATGACAAGCTTCAAGCTAACCTATAACTTTTATCTTTCTGCGCTTAACTGGTTACATTTGCCAGTGCATATGGAAGAAATTAAGGCTAGAGCGACCAAATCATCTGGACGTAGATGTCACTATTATTTCTCCATAGCTCTCTATTTTGTGCTAAATTATAGCAATTTATTCCTCCTGTTACAGGAATCGGTGGCGCAGTAGTTAAGCATTCCATGATTCCGACTACTGACTCAAGGGTAGCGAGTTCGATACCCAATAGCTATAAATTTCTGAAAAACTAGGAATGTGAATTTCTATGTTAATAATATGTATAGGATGTGTGAGGGAGCTACAGCAAACTTTCTAACATATGCGATATAAATTTGCTTCAGAAATAGCGAAAGACACTAATAAAGAGTAAAACTTCATGCTACAACTGTGCACATTATCAATGGGTTTTAAAGTAAAACGTGACATAATATCTAAAGCGACAAGCATTGAATTCTGTGTCCACACGTGCACTTCGCTTTTGCAAATTTCGAAAGGATTCAGTTATTCGAAATACGCTGTCTAAAAGAAAGTGTAAGAAGATCAAATTAAGGGGATTTCGAGTTGGCACAGCTAACGTGCATTCTATCGTTTCCGGATAACAAAGACTTGCAATAAGCCTTGCTCAATTACGCCATCGCTAAGGCGCAATCCGGTCGTAAAAGCGCACGCCTGCAGGAGTCCTTTACGAAAAAATAGAGTATTACTCTCAGCCTGCATTCTAAAGACACTACCCGCCGGTCAAAGGATCCCATATAAGTTTGAAGCAAGCGGTCAGGAAACAATAAATCTGAATATCCGAGCATCGCAATTTTTACTCTGTTATAAGTAGAAGATGCGTGACACGATCGCGAAAGAAGAGCGCTCTATCAGTACCGATGAAAATGTGACGCAGGAAGAGCAGACGATTATACAGCCAGCTCATTTTATCATGTAGCTATTAGGTAGGCAACACATTTAATATGATCATAATCTTCACAGATAACTCTTTGATTTTATGTGTTTGTTATAGCTTAGGCACTCAGGGTGAAAGCACCCATTTTCCAAATTTTGAAAATTATTTTTGAAGTTACATTTATTCTATACGAATCGTAGCAGGCAAAATGTATTAGTTGTACGTAGCCACCTATAGGTGCAATTGTAGTTTCATATCCAACACTTTTTACTTTTTGATACATTGCTAATAGCTTTTTTCTATAAATAACTTTGGTTTTTCTTTGCTCGAAGGCTACAACTTATAAAAATATTTTGCTATTTCAGAACATTATACTTAGTAACTGCTATTTGAATCGATTTCTTATTAAATTAATTCATACTCAAAGAGTAAACGGTCATATGTTGAGTGTAAAATGCGTTTGTGCGAAAGAATAACTCCCCCGTCCTTCACATTACCCGAATATATTTTGCTTTTCATTCTATCCCACTAGCAATAATCTGAAGGACTGAACCATTTGATCTGGTAATCAGTCCTGCTGCTGATCCAACATCTAGAACATGTCAGCACATATTGCCGGAGGAACATCCTTCAAGTGTTCAGGTAGCCCATTTTGAAGAAGAACGACAGCGAGGTCTGGCAACACGTTGGTCTAAAATCTGGACCAATAAATCACAAAATTAGTTTTCAATAGTGCGTCCGTCGGGGGTCAATTTTGATCTATCGGTAAACAGAATCGGCCACTGGCAGTTATCTTTGGCAAAATTTCAACCGTTTGGCATACACGACTTGTTGATGTATTGTGTCCTATAACCGTATCTTCTGCTAGTCCTGGCTTGCTTTCGATTTTTGAAAAATATTCTCCGCGTCACTTATCTATATGTTGTTCACCTTGTCGTTTTGGTACATCATGGAATGTAAGAAGAGTACTAAACTCATGTATTAGAGGCATGCCAAAATACCCATTCAACGAACACCATGTTCGATACACTGCGTGTATAAAGGTGGGCGGTACTTAAATAACACTCTACTGAACGTCACTAGTAACTTACTAGTGTTACTATAGAACCTTCATAACACAGAAGGAGTATGAAAAGCTTTCCCTTTCCTGATTTTTTTCCAAATTTCTAACTTATTGGTTTGATCGTGGTCTGTGAATGTAATTTCTAAGAGTAAATTTACCCAGAATCTTAGAATCTTTCCTTCCTCTGATTTATTATTTAAATTTTTTTATGTTTTTTCTATTTCCGCTTTCTCTTATGGTGATAGATGTTCTTATTATACGTAGATTAACTTCTAAATTCTGAATACATTTTCTCCTTTTGCTGCTATATTGTTCAGTTTAACATATTTTTTTGGAAGTGATATCCGTCATGGTTCTAGTGGAAATGCCTTAATATGAAGTAATAAACACCCGTTGGGCGTTTCCACTATTTTATTATAGTATTGTGCCTAGCGACATGTTTCGAAACCAGACTGGTTTCATTATCAGGCCATAATTATCATCTAAAGAGGTAGAAATATTAACATAGGTATTCATAACAAAGGATACCACTTAGGGTTAATAATATTATTGGAAGCACATGGTCAAAGTGAGGTTAAAATTTAAAAGTTGAACAAAAGTAAGTAAAAAATCGTAAAAACAACAACCAAGTGGAGAAGTAATAATTAACCAGCAAACTACTAACATTATAAAAATCATTACATTGGTTAAAAACACAATTACAAAACAAAATTAAATAGTGTACGTCGTTGATGACGGCGCCACTCGGAATGATGTAACTTAACCTAAAATAAAAAAGTCCCTAGATTCAATGACAATGAAATTACCAGAGAAGTTCAAAATTTAAAATGACAAGAAAGACTATAGGCCAAATGGAATCAACAAGAAAATGCCCAAATCAGTTTACATTCATGAATATATAATTAGTATAAAAATTTGTGATCTTATTAGGCCTGAATCTATTATTGTTGGAAAAAATTTCAAAAATATCAAGTCAATTCAACAGAATACTTTTACTAGCTGTATGTAAAATTTTATAATCTTTATTAGGATCGAAGCTGTAATTAGACTGTAAAATGTGTTTAGCAAAAGCGGATTTATTAGGTTGATCAATAGGAAACTGTTGTTTCTAATGCAAGCGAAATGTTCTTTAACTCATTTTTTGAAAGTACGTCCGGTTTGACCAATATAAAAACAGTAGCACTACGAACAGTTAAGACGGTAGACACCAGGACGTGATATTAAAGGTGTAGCATCTTTATACAAAACTAAAAATTTATGAAGGGAATTAATAGTAAAAAAAATTGAAAATGATATTTGCTTAAAAGGATTTTATGGACGATTAAATCGTAGCGTAATACGGAATTGAATAAAAAATTTATTTTCAGAATTATTAATAGGGGTAAAAGTTTGTTGAAAGTTTTATTAGGAATCTATAATAAATAGGTAGAATTAGTTGGAGAGGATAACCGTTTTAAATAGCAAAACATTTTATGACGTTAAATTCTATATTGAAATTTTTATTTGACATAGAAATGGAAAGTCAACGTCTAAATAAAAATTTAAAATTGGCATGTTTGTGGAATAAAGAATGAAATGACGGGTAAGGGATGGTATGGTCAATACAACTGGCCTTCCTATATTATACTAAATCTAAGTGATTTAACATTAGAGTTAGTGTTTTACTAATTAAAATATCTCAAGAGTGTAAAGCGTTATTATGTTCAATTTCAAAAGTGAATTTAATACTGTGATATACTGAGTTAAACCAGGTATCAATATGATCATTAATGTTGGGCGTGTTAGAATTGAAATGAATCAACGTATCTACCCCAGTAAATAATAATAAGAATTAAGGGAGGTTCGTTAAAAACTTTGTTTTCCAAGTAATTGATGATTCCAAGATTCCAAAGAATTGAATTTGAATAAAAAAATTCTTCAAAGCTAAATTTAAACAAGCAAGTAAAGTCTCAATTTGGTACTTCTTACAGGTGTCATCATTTACCATTCCAATTGTAAATAAGTGCTTCTGTAGGTGATAGGGTGACCACCTCTCAGGGTTTCACCCGGAGTCTCACGGTTTCAACACCAGATCTCCGGGATCCGGGTTTAGTTATAATTTCTCCGGGTTACGCTACTTTTGTAACGTATAACTTCACCGTAAGTCGGTTACATTAATAAAAATATAATCACCGCAAATCTCGCGCATGGCGAGAGCGTATAATCTCTGATTTTATTGTAATGAAAGGTATAATATATCTCTTTCTATTTATCTCAATGGCATGTCTGCGATTTCTGTATTTGCTTGATTTTTGTTTTCTAAAAACATTCTGTATTTTTTATTGAAGAAAACCCCTTTTACTTGCTTTTACAATAAAGAAAGTATTGGATTCACCTCAACAATTCGAAATTGAGTTTTCAAAAGATGTTCACGTTTTGCAGTCTCCTGAACCCAAAACAGATGTTTTTCTTCATTGGTCGGTCTGTCAGTCTATCTGCCTGTCTGTCTGTCTGTCTGTGTATGAACATAATATTTCAAAAACGAAAAGAGGTATGACGTTGAAACTTCATATATAAATTTTGTGTACTATCTAGATGCGACAGTAAGCTTTTGAAGAAAATTGCATAATCGGAAGTATAGTGTTTACTCTTGTGATTTTTCAGTTTTATCGATTTTTTCAAAAGCGGCTCTTAAGGATTTTTTTTAAACTTACATTTTTACTACATTTTTAACGTGTATTGATGTAAGATAGGCAATTCTTCAGTTGAATACCTTTAAAATGGGTTTCTTTTGTTTCTTTTTAATTTTTTTTTATTAACTATTTTAATTACAACATGCTGTATATTATTAAATTTTTGAATTCACCTTAAAATTCTAGATAAAATTTGTCTCTTGAACTAACGCTCTACTTTTTACGATTTCTGTAGAATTTGTAATTTTTGAAAATTTTTGATAAAGGCTTAAAAATTAAAAATCAAGTTGTTGGCTAATCATAAGATCACTGTAAAAGAAAGTTGTGTGCGTGTATCACACCAGATTTTTTTACTAACGAAGAATCTCAGGGTTTGTAGTAATTGAAAAGTGGTCACCCTAGTAGGTGACCGTGTCCTTTTAGTAGACCAGTAACAATCCTAATATCTTTCCTGCTGATTGAGAGGAAAATGGAGGTATTACCAGGCGAAAATTCCCTAATAAGGAGTTTTGCTTCGGAATGGGACGTTTCGCCGTCGCCGTTTTGCCGTCTCCGTTTCGCCGTTGCTATTTCGCCGTCGCCGTTTCGCCGTCGCCATTTCGCCGTCGCCATTTCGCCGTAGTCTATTTTACATTTCCGACTTAAAAAAACACTTTTTCACTTATCTATATCTAAGCAAAACATGGAGTAAAAGTTTTACATGTTTTAAATGATACGTGTTCGAAATCTTTAATAGCTTTAAAATATTATTCACATTTATTTCCCATTAGGAAGACGTTAAAGGTTATTAAAGTAACACTTCTTATATGCATTAAACCGTCTGATTAGTTGTTGATGGTAATGAGCATACTTGTTATTTTTTGCTAATCCTTTTATCATGCACATGGTGGTCATTATAATGATTTGGTTTAGAAAATTCTCTTTAAGGTAGTATGGCCGTTATGATGATTTTAGTGATCTGCCCTTGTTTCAAACTTTATATTTTTATTACATTTTTATTGTGTATTGATGTGAGGTAGGTGATTTTCCAGTTGAATACTTCTGAAATGGGTTTCTTTTGTTTGTTTTTTTAATTAACTCCTATTTGAAATAGAACACCCACATCCGGTTTATTATTACATTTTTGAATTCAGCTTAAACTTTTAGAGAAAATTTATCTCTTCAACTAACGCTCTATTTTGTACCGTTTTTGTAAAATTTGTGATTTTTGAAAATTGTTGACAAATGCTTAAAAATTCAAAATCAAATTTTTGGCTACTTACAAGATCACTGTAAAAGAAAGTTGTGTGAGTGTATTACACCAGATTTTTTAACTCAACTTCAACGTCTTACATCTCGCTTATTATACGTTTTTCGATATGTATATAAGTGTTCTGTGTATTCCTAAAGTTTCCCGAAATAAATTTGAACCACCCTGGATATATGTTACTTTACAATGTAAATATTACTGTATACTTGCTGTTTAAGTACAATAGAAAGTATTAAACTTATTATGCGTTTTCTTCCGGCAACGGAGTACAATTATATTATTAAGTTAACAAAGATGATAGTTTATAAGCAAACAAATTAATGTCTAAATAAATAAACTGAAGGTTGCATTACATTAAAGTATAGAAATAAGTTAAAGTATAATTATTTGGCAGCACGGTCTTTGTTCCGCTTTCAAGTTGACGGCGAAACGGCGACGGCGAAATGTCCTACACTCTTTTGCTTGACGCATGTGTTGGTATCGAAGCCTTGTTGCCACTGGATTTGTTATTTAACCAGTGCTCAACTTGTCTTTTTGCAGTGACACGGGTAATTCCTATGGCTGCCCCAGGGCAAATGAGTGGCTCTTGAGAACTCCTTCTGGCTAGATCATCAGCTATGGCCGCATAGTAGTTTGACCCGTTTTTTTTGTAGCGCGTCTATTCAGTATTTGGCGACATTCCCAAACCAACCTAGAGTTGATCCTGGGTGAACATAGTGCGCTTAGTGCTGCCTGACTGTCTGTGCAAATGTAGATGTGTAGACTGGAATAACCTCTTTGAAGGTTCTCCTAGACACATGTTAGTATTGCAAATACATCCGCCTGGAATACAGTGGCGTATTTTTCTAGGCCAACGGTGAGTTTGACCCTCGGCCTATAGCCGTACATGCCAGCACCAGCACCCCCGCCATCCTGGAGCCGTCTTTATACCAGACAAGACCCTCTGAAGTGAGGAGATGCTATTGATGACATCAATCGTTCATATCAGGGATGAGTACCTGAAATCTTTTGTGGAACATATATAGTGGAGCCATGAAATCGCTCCTTGTGAAAAGTTCTGGGACCTTCTCAAAATGTTAGATGATCACTGATTGTCCACTTGCTTCCCTTTTATGGCCCACATCTGTCCCTGGCTAAGTATGTAGGCTGACTTTCTAGCCTCCGTCTCAATCACTAAGTGAAGGGGAGGATACCCAAGAAGTACCTCTAGAGCTCCCATGGGAGCAGTGCGCATTGCTCCTGTTACCCCTAAACAGGCAAATCTCTGTAGTCTACTGAGGCTGTTTCTGATTGTTGCCTTGCTAGTTGCCGACCACCAAACCAGAGCTGCATATGTTATTATTGGTCTTGTAACCACAGTATATAACCACGTGGTAACACGAGGCTTCAGACTCGAGCTGGTTCCAAAGGTCCGTCTGCATCTCCACAGGGAAGCAGTGGTCCTTTTAATGTGTCTCTCTAAATGAGCCCTTCAACTTTGAATCCAGGATGACTCCAAGATATCTGACCGATTCGAAGAGCAGAAGAGCTTTTCCGAAGAGTGAGGACTGTCTAAAACCCTCAAATCTCCTTCTTTTGGTGAAAATGACAAGTTCTGCTTTGGTAGGATTAATTCTGAGCCCTCGCTCTGTGCACCAGTTTTATACCATAGTTGAGGACTTTTTGCATGATTGCACTTACTTCCAGCGAACTTAACATTGGGGACAAGACACCTCCCTGAGGACAGTCCCTAGTGACAGTCGCTCTACCTGATAACTCGACAATTAATTACCTGTCGGCCCGATGGCATGAAACCGATTCATCTTATCAACGAGAATTCGATCCCGTGCTTCTCGGCCGCTACACAAATAGAATCAAAGAAGGTGTTATTAAACCCCCCTTCTATATCTAGAAATACACCAAGTGAGAGCTCTTTGTGGTTCAATGCTTTCTATATTTTTGAGACGATCGCATGGAGTGCCGTCTCAACTGATCTGTTGGTTTAAAATTAGTAACATTACGGATTAATTTGTTAAGCCAAGATGTAATGACCAATAGCGGGGTGTTGGAAAAGGAAACGGGTTTAATAGGGATATTGGGTTTGTGGATTTTTGGTAGGTCATATAATTTAGGAATGGACGGATTCATAATAAGTAAGGAAAAGGGATTGATATTTAATGATTCAATATTTTCAAAATGGTCTCTTAACTTAACCCTTAACTGCTGCAGTGAAACTAGGAATAGGGTCTTCATTAATAATTTCAAAGCAGGAGAATCTAGTAAATCACAATCCTTGTTGACATAGTCGATCTTTTCCCAAATGACAAGTGCACCATAAATTAAAATCTTGAATTTTTCTGGAAAGAGAGTTTTTGGTATCTATACATTTTTCAACTTTCCTATACAATTTTTTATCTATTTTTTGTATACGTTTAAATTTAATCTCACTGTTCTAATACTTAAGGGTACCTATACATCCTCTTGCATGTTGTAACGGTCTAAAATGCCTCTTGGATATTCCTGTTGCAATATTTTTCTAATGCCTATGCAAATTATCATTTTGGTAGGTTCCAAAGCTCTTTTCCATAAAATGTAGCAATTATGTATCCTTGGAATAGGGTAACTGTAAACGCTTTTGTGTGGAGCATGTTGCCAAGGTTCACTTTGGATAATTTGTATGTATCTTGAAAATTGGCGCTACGCTCATGTTAGGCATCTAGATCGTTTAACTTCAAAGTACAACAAATTCTGCGGTACCTTTCCATAAAACCGGCCAATTTTCCTGTTGTTATTTTAGACCGAGGACGACTTGAAAGTATTTCCATTTTAAGCGCATGAATATATGAATGTTTCTGATTGGTTATTACTAGAGTCCGTCAAAATATGCCCGTATTTTCTCAAAATATAGCATAGCAAAATGGCATTTTATTTTCAAAGTATGGCATGTAAAATGGCACTTTTTTTTAAATAAAGCATAAAAAATGGTAAATATTTATTTCAAAAAGTTGAAATTTTAGAAAAAATGTCACCAGTAATATTCAAAATCCCACAACACAAATACAAAAAACAAAGTACGGGCACAAGGCAAATAAGTGGAACGTAGGTGTCCGAGGTGCATTGAAGAGGGAGAGCGCGGGGTTGTTGTTGACGAGTAGACGTAACGGGATACTTACTTGAGCGTTGAGGCGCGCCACGAGCGGTCACCCCTGCTTCGGGTCATCGACCTTAGTACCTGGCACTTACCAAAACTTCTGCATGTCTATTTTGAAATTTGTAAGCCCTTTTGTTGTGAATTAGCCACATAATATTGATTTTGATTGAAATATAGCATTAAAATATGACACTTATTCAAAATATAGCATATATTTATCACGAAAAAGAGCATATAGCATTTATGGCACCAACAGATGTGGTTCATTCCACCCCTTACTACGTGAAACGCCTAAATACGAAATCTGGCCCTAAAGGGGCCTACAGTAAGAAACATTTATTTTACACTAGCAACGCCAATATTTATGGGCGATTTCCGAAAAACTGTTGCTTTTGATGAGATAATTCCCGATCTGTATAGGGTTTTATGCAATCTTTAGTTCTATTCTGTTTTATTTCACTTATAGAAAACCAGAAGCGCTTCTCTAGGTTTCGTGTCTACCTATTTCGAATTATCAGCAGCTCAAAAGTAGCAGTGGATACTTCGCTCGTTTGCAACGTCTAGGACATTTCGCCGTCGCCATTTCACCGTCTGCCATTTCGCCGTCAACTTGAAAGTGGAACGAAGGCCGTGCTGCCAAATGATTATACTTTAATTTATTTTTATACTTTAATGTAATGCAACCTTCACTTTATTTATTTGGACATTAATTTGATTGCTTATAAACTATCATCTTACAATAATATACTTGTACTTCGTTGCCGGAAAAAAATGCATAATAAGTTTAATAATTTCTAAACAAGTATACAGTAATATTTAAATTGTAAAGTAGCATATATACAGGGTGGTTCAAATTTATTTCTAGAAACTTTAGGAATACACAGAACACTTCAAAATAAAGCGGAAACGTTAATCACCTTATATCGAAAAGCGTATAATAAGCGAGATGTAAGACGTTGAAGTTAACTTAAAAAATCTGGTGTGATACACGAACACAACTTCCTTTCACAGTGATCTTATAATTAGCCAAAAATTTCATTTTTAATTTTTAAGCATTTGTCAAAAATGTTCAAAAATTACAAAATCTACAAAAACGGTACAAAGTAGAGCGCTAGTTGAAGAGAAAAATCTTCTCTAAAATTTTAAGCTGAATTGAAAGTTTTAATAATATACCGCCTGTTCTATTTAAAATAGGAGTTAATAAAAAACATAGAAAAAAACAAAAGAAACCCATTTTAGAAGTAGTATTCAACTGGAAAATCACTTACCTCACATCAATACACATTAAAAATGTAATAAAAATGCAAAGTTTGAAAAAAAAGGCAAATCACTGAAATCATTATAACGGCCATACTACCTTAAAGGGAATTTTTTAAACCAAATCATTATAATGACCACCATGGGCATGATAAAAGGATTAGCAAAAAGTAACAAGTATGCTCAATACCATCAACAACTAATCAGACGGTTTAATGCATATAAAAAGTGTAACCTTTAACGTCCTCCTAATAGTAAATAAATGTGAATTATATTTTAAAGCTATTAAAGATTTCGAATATGTATCACTTAAAACATGTAAAACTTTGATTCCATGTTTTGCTTAGATATAGCTAAGTGAAAAAAATGTTTTTTAAGTCGGAAATGTAAAATAGTCTAAGGCGAAACGGCGACCGCGAAATGTCCCATTCCCCGTTTGTATAGGTTCAAACGCCAAAAGTAATGAAAGACACTGTCCGTTTGTTTTTAATACAGAGCGACCAGGAGCGAATCAGTTTTATGGGCTGTTTATTAAACTCAATTTAAAATTTTAAAACTTGTGACCATTTTCTTGTTGCTTGCGAACTTTGTTTGCTTTGTAATTTATATTTAATTAAACAACCTCTTTTTGTTTATGGACTTAATTATTTTGCACTAGTCTTTTTTTGTCAAAATACTAGTTGGTTTCATTTCTTTGACAGCGCACCATGGAATCTAGTAAAAGCTTGTTTTTAAGGTACAAGCTTCTGCGATAACAGTTGGGGAATAACGTTAGGGATTAACTCTTTTTAAAAGCCTAATGAGGCTGCAACTCAATCAGGGTCGATTTCGCAGTTCGGTTTAAGGGCATATTTAATTAATTTCTCGGTTTGCTTGCATAATGCTCGCATAAAATTTATTTGATTAAACCTGTATAATAATTTAATAATAATAACTGGGTTTGTAGTATATAGTACATCAATTTTAAATCTAATAACGCTTATATTTTTGCAACAATAAAGTACTCAAAGTTACTTAAAACCATCTCTAAGAAATGGCGTGGGGTACCATCATGACCAATAAAAAGTCCTTCCTCGTCCATGTTCTAGATGCAAGTCATCCATTTTGAATTTTTTTAAATAGTAACATTCTTTTCGTGATACAGCATTGGAAAGCCCACTAGGTTGTGTATAATCTTTAACTGTTGCACATCTTCATAACTAGTACAAAGACCATGCGCACGAAGATTCAATGAGAATACTTAGAACACAAATTAATTGCTATTTCGAAAATCTGATTACTTGTATAGCAAAGTTCTGATCTTCCATCAGGTAACAAAGATTAATAACCGCAAAGTTGACAAAGGCAATTATTTTCAATATTTCACTGCTAAATATAGAAATTAGGAAAGATGCCTCAAAGCTAAAGTACTCAACAAAATTAATTTCAACGAATTAATTGCATTAAAGGGATCAAAAGCGCAACAACAACCCCAAATAGCGAGGCTTCGTCGACGGCCTGGCAAATTTAATTGGGACAACATAAACTGCCTATTTAGAATTAGCACTTTTATATCATTCATCTCAGCTATAATTACTAAGTAAAACAGATAAAATTTCCCAACTCTTTTTTTAAAAGCATTCTGTAAAGATGTGGGGTGACAGCCCGACAGAAACATAGTCTCATACAACTACATTAACGTTATTAACAGCAATAAGCTGCATGTGGATAATAAATCTCTACTGTTCGACTAACGATTATGTGTGCATGCCCTACAAGGATCCCCAACTTTCCGCTTTCGTTATAACCTTTTCATCGCACAAATTAAACAAAGTTCCTGACGGAGGTCGCCTTCTAACCCCTGGAGGCATCGAATTTCCATGACCCGCTATAACTTACTGTGACTTATACCTTACGCAATTAACGTAAAAAATGTCCATGTTCTACGAAATACCGTGTGACATAAATATTAAAAAACAAATCAGGCAGACGTGGTAAATTCAAGTATAAGATAAATCAAACTTCGCAAAAAAGTTGCGGGTCACTTTTTGAACAATTTTTATAGCCCAGGCATATTAGACAAATGTTAAGGAAAACCTCAAAAACATGTAGTCCTGGTTTTTGGCACAAATGTTCCCTAGTACTCTAGGAATGGCGCTTTAAAGGTTTCTGTCTCTGGGGTGCCGGTGTTGTAGCTTTTTGAGCAAAAGTAAGAAGAAAGAACCGCGTGTTTATGAGAACGAATCATGATAAGTACCTTATCCGTTCATATTGTAGAAAAGTATTATTAGAAAAAGATTAGAATGCAAATTTATAATCCACTGCAAAATTTGACAAATATTGGCCTACTTTTATGAAACCGTGTGTATGAATGAGTTCAAGTACTTGCAATTCCTTCCAATAAACATAGTTTCATAAAAGTCATTAGATATTTCTGAAGTTTTACATGGGGCCATAATTTTAGATTTAGAGAAAGTTTTCCTAATAATATTTTTCCGCCTTCAAAACAGAAAAAAATAGTTTACCTGAAAGAAAGATGTGTTTTAACCTTTTAACTACTCTCAAGGTATCCTTGATACGACTCCGGCACCTCAGAGGCGAGGACTTTTAAAGGGTCGCTACAAGAGTTCTAAAAAACATTTGTGCCAAAAATCACAACATTTGTTTGAGGTAGGTATCTATTATGCTTCGATATTTTGCAAGTCGATGATATATATAGGGTAAGCACCTTAAAGACTGTTGCCTATTTTTGCCTTAACTCAACAACTATTAGTTAAAGAAAAGTAATATTTTGCATACAGCTCAGATTTTTACCAGTGTCGAGAGAAGGCATATTTTGTACCCAATATATACAGAGCGAACGCCTTAAAAATTAAATTATTTTTCCTCCTTTTCAACATATTTAGTTCGAAAACGTCCACTTGCGAGGTAATTTTTTTGTAAAGCTTCTTACAGATTTTTTAGATTATTCCCTAACTGTGGAAAACTATCCGAAAGCAACACTTTTTTTAATGGATTATATGAGCGAATTTACAAGAACAGAAAGCATTTAGCAACAATACTGAAAACACTTCTCTCTTATGGTCACACCTGTAGACGTTTTCATGTGGCTACCTACATATAATTATAACGGGTGTTCATAAACAGTCGTCATCCCAGTAGGTTTTGACTTTAGAAACGTATGTCTATTAAAGTTGAGAAAAAATGCGCTATGACAGTACTCAATGACGTTTCATTGTGTTGTACGAATTAATCAAAGACATAACATTTTGTTTTTTAAGGCAACTGGGATGACGACTGTTTATGAACACCCGTTAGTAAGTATAATAATAATAATATAAAACATGTAACAAAAAATTCCGAACTTAAAATTAAATTATGTTATTAATCTATACTACATGTTTAAAGGAAAATTTTTTGAACACTGAGCAATGGCCCAGAAAAACTGAAAAATATACGACTTAAGTGCTAAGACGTCTGTAATTCAGCGACCTTTGGCAAAATGTCTTCAAAGGAATCAAAAGTGTTTATTTCAACCTGTTCATGTAGTTTTTAGTAGAGTTTTAATTACGTTTGTTATTTTGATACATCACCTAGAGGTTGTTTTCTAAATGGGGGTCTCATCCAATTGTAATTCAAACCATATAAGACTGTGCAAGCCACTTATCAATGAAATACACATTCAGTTTTCGAAATTTGTTAATACGGCGCCTTCAATGTAGTATGGCCACTATCATATTAATATATTAGATAGCTGATCGCGCCACATTTGCGACGACTTCGGTTAAAGAGAATTCGCAAAGAAGACGAGAACTCATTATTGTCTAAATGAACCGAATCGGTTTGAAATTAAATAGGTAATGCAGCATTTTAGATTCAAATTGACAAGGTGTCTTTTGACAACTATTGCTAGGACAAATTTTAGAACTCGTGACATCAAGCTCGGAAGTCCAGCAATGTCGCACTCAGTGTCGGCTTAGTTTAAGAAGCCAAGGAGCCATGGCTCTACCATACCGAACCAGTCACTCAAATTTTCTTCATTCTAAAAGAAAGATTTTTATGCTCCTTTTTCATTCTGGTCATTTTAAAGTTTATTCAACGTACCAGTAATCTTTATTTTGTGAATATGAACTTAGGGTCAGCGGTACTTAATTTTACTGTCGCATTGATGCCAGATCGAAGCAACTTGTCAGCCTTTTGACAGTTTGTAAACTGCAGAGGGTGCCAACGGCAAGTAGGTAGAAAGCTAAGAATTTTTAAGATTCAACGGGAGCTGCGTGGCTTTAAGCGTTTATATCTTCAGCAGCTACAAAAGCAAGTTTTTTCAAGACAATTTCGACTCCCATTAATGTCCCTAGAAAGGCTTTCTAAATACAATAATAAATCTTTATAGTTTATATAATGCTGAATGTAGTAAGTGTTAAAATTGCTTTGTCCATTTGAAAATAATTATTTCTAGCAATATTCTTCCAAACAACGCAGAATTTATATAATTTATATAATTCCATCGTTTACTTTGTGAATGAATCACCTTGAAAGTTACATCGCAGTGGTGTGTAAGTAAGCAAGTTTTATTCTAGATAATCTATACAATACAAATACAAACAGTAAACGTTTACTGGCCAAAAATCTTTATATAGGCATACTTTTCTTACTCCTTAATAAGTTAGAACAACGTAAAAAATTAGTTTTTTAAGGTTTTTTCCAAAATTAGAACAGATATGAAACTGAGATTTAGTACACTCGCATGTATAATACAATGCAATCAATTAGGCGAATTTTAATTAACTGACTTAACCAAGTAGCATAGATTCCTAAACATAAATTTCTTAAACGTCAGAATAACGTATGGTTCAGTTTAAGTTTAAGTGAAGGCGAAATGTTTACTAACTTACTCTGAAAGAAGCTAAAGGAAATGGACAAGTGAGCGGAAGAAATCAGGAGGAAGCAGAACAAAACGTTAGAATGAGGAACTAAAAATGGAAGTAACGAAGACAAAACAAAAAAAATCTATAAAAAAATAAAAACCAATCAGGATAGAGAAAATATCGAAGAATAAGCGATGAGGTAGAAGAAGCAGTAAAATAAACAAAATTAGGGGACCATTAGAAAATCATCTAGAAATAAAGCTCAATGTAAATAAACGAAGAGGGCAATCAAATCGTTAAGCAACAATGGAAAAAAGAAGAAATCGATCATTTGAGATAATAAGAAAATCTACAAATTGACACAGCTAGAAAAGAAGATAGATTATCACTCATGTCAGAAGTGATAATATGCTCAGCAGATAAGATAAATAATTGGTTATGGAGGATATCAAATAAAGCATGGTCAACAAACAAAACACCAAAGGATTTAGAAAATATCATCATTGTTCCAACATGCAAAGTAGGGAAAAAGCACAAAGAGCTAGAAGTCTTTGAGTTTGTAAAGTACACCGCGTCATACATGCGTAGAACGCTAGAAACGTCCGGACGAGTCCATTACGTTCAACAAGGTGATTTCCGCTGTTGTATTCAGTTCATTGCCGTTCGTCGTGTCATTTTGTTTTCTCGTGTGTTTATTAGAGCTTAACTCTACTTTTTACTTCTTTTCGATTTTTAAAACAGTACTTTTCAGAATTAAACAGCTAGGATTGGGATTATTTTCATGTAAGTAAAAATTTTCGTTTACAGTATGAATTTGAGGTTACGATTATCGTACACGCCTCGAGTAAACGCATAAGATACGCCACTGATACCGGCTATTGGCGCATAACTGTAGCCACGCCTATGTACTTCTTGCTTTGACGCCACTCTAACTATCAAGCATTGAGCCTGTAGTTGGCAGACTAAGAGAAAAGAGAGAAGAAAGACTAGAAAAGGTACAGAGAGCATTCAGTAAAGATGAACATCCACAAAAGGAATGTACAGATTATCAGGAATATAATCTAGAAAACCATAGAGAAAAATCATATACAACACCTGACATTTTTATATCTGCAGGCAGCTGTCGATAGTATAACAAGAAACAA
Organism: Agriotes lineatus; assembly: GCA_940337035.1. Lineage (NCBI taxonomy): Eukaryota > Metazoa > Arthropoda > Insecta > Coleoptera > Elateridae > Agriotes > Agriotes lineatus. The sequence continues at coordinate 67,325 of CALNHX010006469.1, read as the reverse complement.
AATATGGGAAATATTAAAAGGAAGAGAAATAAACGCTAAACCGGTGAATGTTATGAAAAGTATTTAAAGAAGTGTTTATGAAATAGTAAAAAGTAAAGATACTACACCCTGAAATTTTAAAAGAAAAAAGGGGGTAAAGTTAGTTGCAAAGGGAACCTAATATAGCTCGCCTGAGTGTGTTAAAATAGCTTTTCAATATATCGGTTGGTACATCAATGTTCATTGTTATTTGCTATTCTATTCTTATAATAAGTTAAGTGCACTATAAAAGGTGTTCCCGCTGTCGATCATGTAAGTCAGTGATACAGCCTTAGTAACAAAACGTGTAAGTCAGTGATTATATTTGTTTGCTGCTTTTCCCTTGACCACGAACCATAATATTATTATTATTAAGTTCCTAGGATAATATAATTAACAACGCAGGATGCAGACTTAAAAGTTTTCTTTATCATTGCAAGTGTTTATGTGACATGTGACACTCACAAGTAACACGACTTACGAAAATTAATCCTGGTGACAGGTGACAAACCAAACGATTTTTTTGAATCTAGAAAAATTTGAATAAGCAGCGGGAAAAATATAATAAGATAACTCGGAATGTATCGCCTATTAACATTTTCGGCAGGCAACAAGACGCGGATTCGCCTTGGGTTGTACTTGCCTACCTCAAATGTTAATAGGTCTTTACATTCCTTACTACTTAAATAACTAATAATTACATCTGCGAAATAATAAGTGCATTATACATATATCCAACTGTAAATACATTATACTACTCACATTACACTATTTTTCTCGCTGCTGATCACGTAAGTCAGTGCTACAGCCTTAGTATCAAAACGTGTAAGTCGGTGATTACATTTGTTTGCTGCTTTACCTTGACAACGGAACGTAATATTATTATTAAGTTTCTAGGATCGCAACGCAAGATCAGACTTAGACGTTTTGTTTATAATTGCAAGTGTTTAGGTGATATGTGACAGTAGGTAACATAGGTAACACGACTCACGAAAATTAATCTTGGTGACAGGTGATGAACCAAACGATTTTTTCAAAAATTAATAATAAAATAGGAAAATTTCGATAAGCAGCGGGAAAAATATAATAAGATAACTCGGAATGTATCGTCTATTACCATTTTCGGCAGGCAACAAACCGCGGCTTTGCCTTGGCTTGTACTTGCCTACCTCAAATGTTAATAGATCCTTACTTTTCTTGTTACTTAAATAGCTGTTATATTCCACATGTTTTTTTTCTAATTAGTAGGCTACATTGTCAAGAACTGACATTAACTTCGAGTTAATAAAAGTGATATTTGTTCTACTGAAACGTGTAAGTTTGTTCAAGTATTATGAATAGAGAAAGTTCGGAACAATGGAGAAATAAGTAGCAGCATATCTAGGAATAGCAAATCCAGAAATATACACTGGACATTGTTTGCCACGCTACGTGCTAATGGACGAGTGATCCTGAAAGTTTTTAAATACCACGGAGAATGAAAATTACAGAATGTTAAGTACTGTTGACTCGAGGAGAAATAAAATAGATACCGCTAGAAATATTTTGATCAAATCCAAGTCCTGTGCTTCTATTAGTGCTTTTAATTTCGGTATTGCTAATATTCCTATAAATTCCACAAATCGCAATAATATCGCCATAATTAAGTATCTAAGTAAACAAATTGCTGTGTTGATATACCTTGTTTATTGATACTTTTATAAAATTTTGAAGGTAAATATCTATTGATAAATTTCAGATATATTACCAAGTTGATTAAACTTACTAATAAAGAAAGCAGTTAGATACCTGCCAAACTATATAGTTGTAGATAATAGCAAATTACGATACAAAGTGTGTAAAGCCAGTCTTTAGTCACGAGTGGGACAGAGTTAAAACGCGAGTGAGCGATCGTGTTAAGTTCCGCGAGTAGCTAAAGATGCTTTACGCATGTGTATTGTACAATATTTTATCTACGATAGAATCTAGAAAACACGGTAAATGTAAAAAAATATTTTAAATGTAAATTAGGATTACTAGCAACCGTCGTAATTTTACGTAGTTAAACATTTTGAAACACGTTGCTACTGACGACGTAAAGTAATATAAACATGTTATGAAACAGTCGTTTTACAAACTTAGAATTGCCAACTAAAAGTTAATTCTACACATTGTCGTAGATAATACCTATTTATGCAGAAGTGCTAAAAGTTGAGGTTTATGCACGAGACATAAAAATTATGTACCGAAGCCGAAGGCTGAGTTTCATAACATGTCTCGTGCATAAACCACTTTTATCACGAGTTGCATACAATATTTTATCTACGACCTTAAATTTACTGTTATTAATCCATAAATGTCGATTTAACAAAGGTTTGCATCTACGACAGTTATAATTTATGTCATAATAAACAATAGACCTTAACGCGCAGGTGAATGTTTGTGAAGCCAGTACTGTCAAAGTCAGTTATCAAATGTAATTATTAATACTACACATCTGGCTATTCATTACATAACGCTTTAATTATTTAAAAAACACTTTACATCTAATGCAAGAAGTAACTAGAATAACTTTACAACTTCACTTCCAGTTCGAAACTGTGGTTTATAACCTCACTTCACTCTATACCACACATGCGCTAAAAGTAAACAGTTGATTTCTTTAAACACGCTAAATTATAAAACGTCACTTTTAGTGAAACAAGCTAGTGCTAAAAGGCCTACTTTAAAAAAATATTATATTTGACGAGCATGTAATAGCTGTATTACACTTGGATGATTACAACACTCGACTTCGGCTCGTGTGTAAACTTCACTCTAGTGTAATATAGCCTAATACTATTAAACGCTCCCCAACGTGTTATGTAAATTTCGCGCGAAATTCCTGCGTTTGCCTCGTAAAAGTGACTGGAGCGGTAGGCTTTTGCTTATAAACTGGCTTGCGCTGATGAAGGTGCTTCGTTCGCGAGCACAGGAGAACGCTGCATGATGTAGTTTTGGTGCGGAACACAGAGCCAGTTGAAAGTGAATTTTTAAAGATTCTTGTGATACTACAAGTAAAGAAAGATTTATAATAGCAGCCGATTAGCTGTAAGAGGTACCGAAGTCCTGCAAACATTAAGTGTGTTGATTTGGTGGTCAGGAGGCAACAAAAGTCAGCGGCCGCGTTATAGAGTGGCGGAGTATTTGAAAAATCTATGTATTAGGCAACCGGCATTCGACAATAATCACTGAAGGTGGGAGAATCACTCAAAACTAAGTCATTTGCAGGCGGCCGTTACAGCCAGGACAGAGATTGAGTTAAGTCTTGCTCGCCAACATGTTTATGCGCACGCTTTCTTGTGTTGGAGACGCACTACGCTTAAACATATGTATAGTAGGCTTAAATCACATAGACGTTGTTGAAACAGGTATCAGGATAATTTAATAGTATGGTATAGTGTCGGAAAAAGTGTCACTGAACTAAGTTTTTATATTTCTGTTACATTCGTAGAAAAAATAGCGTGTATAAGTGCAATTAAAACACTAGCGACGTTAAAAGCACTCCGCTTTGCGTCCTGCTCTTAAACTCGTAGCAAGTGCTTCTAAGGCGTATTTATACACTAGTATCATAATATACTATTATTATAAATGCACAGTAGAAACAGTTTTGTGAGTTGATTTAATATTGGTGTATATGTAATTTGGAGTAGAACTCGCTCGTTGGTCTAGCATTTAACGCTTGTTTTCTTTTAACAGGCAACATACATTTGTTGTCCATTTGTTTGTAAACAAAGTAGCTTATATTTAAGTAAATTTTTGAACCTAAATTTTACAGCTTATCACGTGTCTAGCTCATTTCAACAAGGGCTTCCTCTAATCACAACTGAGGTGAATAAAGTAAGAGAGAGTGTATTACTACTGAGACGCTTTGTTGCAATGTTCCTTGCTATTTATAGTATATACGGACTAAGTAAATAAAAGATTTAAGAACAAGACGCTGACATCTAATATAGAATGCCAAATACTAGTACTAATTCAATCGTTGTTGTATGACGATTCCTTAGATCAGCGTTCCTTAAACTGTGTTCCGCGGAACCCTGGGGTTCCGCAAAACTTTTTGCGCAACATTCAAGAAAGTAACTTAAAAAAATTAAAATTAACGGGAGTTGAAATACCATGGGACAATTGCAGTGATAACTGTACCGATGAAGCATAGGCCATGAGTAGCATAATTAATAGGGCAGTACGGTTTATTAAAAATATCGTCAAAAACTGTTCAAGTAGCCACTGCATGATCTTGGGCACTTGCTGCAAAAAATTATCCCCCAGTTTTAAGAATGTTCTTGATGAGGTCATAAAAATCATTACTTCATAATATCCCGGCCACTAAATAATCATTTATTGAAAATACTGTGTGAGGACATGGAAAGTGTACATACATCTCTTCTGTTATATACAGAGTTCAGATAGTTATCTCCAGGAAAGATACTAACCCGCATTTTTGAATTAAGTGATGAGGTGTGTGCCTTTTTTAGAACACAATTTCAAATTGAAAGATGGATTATTTAATATAAATTGGCTGCTTAAAATTAACTATTTAAGCGACATTTTTACAAAAATCAATGAACTTAATTTAGCTCATCGAGGCAAACAAGTAAATAGAAGAGGCGGGGGTTGAAATATGAGTCATATTTATTGAAGAAATGATCCAGCACCTGAAAGGTTTGAGTGAAGCTTTTAATCAGTATTTTCCAAATGAACGGCAGATTAAATATCAAAATGAATTGTGGACTAAAACCCATTTATTATCAATGCACGACCTTCAACCATGTCAGCAGAATACAAAACTTTTATTAAAATGACATCTGATTCATCATTGCAAGAAAAAATTTAATTTGTGCTGATAGTGGAAATCTGGTGCAGTTTAAAAGATGAATATCCTCAATTGTTGCAAAAGCCCGTGTTGGCACTTTTACCATTTGCAACTACATATATGTGCGAAACGGTGTTGTCAGCTTATGCGTCGATAAAAAATAAACACCGCAACAGACTTGATGCCGAACCTGACATGAGAATTCAACTTTCATCCATAAAGCCGAATATTAGGTATATCTGCGATAATAAAAAGCGGTACCACTCATCTCCTTAAAAATCTATATTTAAAAGTCCTGCTTAAATAGGTTATTTTAAGAACTTTTGGGTTAATTATGAAATTAGTTTTTGAAGAAAATAAATATTATTTTAAAATTCAACACATATGTCAAATAATTCAAATAGACTAATTACAATATAGCGCAGTTTTGTTTTCAGCCAATAAAAAAGAAATATATCGACATAACCACTAGTGGGTCCAAGCGGCATAATTTTTCGACATAACCACTAGTGATCCTGGCGACATAATTTTTTGTCATTTTCAATGTGATGACAGTATTAGGATTAGGACTCGTGCTAACGCGAATGAGTTACAACAGATTAAAGTTAAAATGTATTGTTGTTGGAGGATAAGGCGGAGTGGTTTTATTCTTCTTGTGTCTTTTCCGTAAATCTATCCATCTTTCTCTATTCTGTGTCTTTTATGCACTCCCTCCCACTTTGTTTATCTCCTTTTTGTTGCTTTTTGCACTTCTTGTGCGTATGTTATTCTTGGTAATCCTTCGGGTTACCTTTTTTATAATTTATGTTCATATATTTTTTGTGTTTATCTTGTTCTCACCCATTATCGTTTTCGCTTATTTTCATATTGACTCTCTTCTGTCTACCTCTCTTCATGTTTTGCAATTATTACCATATTATTCGCGTAACATATTTTTTCAAATACTTTGGTCGTCTGTATTCTGCAGTATTTCACTTTATATTATATAAATTTTTTTTTGGGCTGTTATTGTTTCGTTTAATATAATTGCGAACAGCCCTGTTTAACTCCTTTTCTTGTTGTGTTTCTGATTTGTTCATATACAGTTCCTTATGCTTCGGCATTGATTCTGTGCAACGTTTAAGATCATGCTTTGCATTACTTCTTTGTTCCTTAATATTCTCCATATAAATATTCTCTATTGATTCTGTCGCTTTTTCTAAATCGATGTATCGTAGATGTACGTCTCCTCCTTTTCGTATTATCTTCTCACTAATATGCCTTAATATGAAAATGGCATCGTTTATTTATCGGTTTAGTCAAAACCATATCGAGTATTCTCAAGTGTTTCTTTTAATAGCTCTCTTCTTAGTCTATTTTCTATAGTTCTTGCACACAATTTTCCTAGTTTTTTATTTATTACTGTAATTACCGTGCGTCGTGCTGTGTGGCCGCAGTTCTGAATTGTTTCGCGATTTTAGTTAAAATTAATTGAATTACGTGGTATTACCAGTGTAGTCTAACATCAAGGGCAAAGACAATAATTTGTTAGTTTTTTGAAGACTTTTTAACCATGAAATATCAAAACTATGGGTTTCGGTGTTTGCAACCAATAAAAGTGAATACATTGATCTGATACACGTAGAACGCACGTTAAATATTTAGTAACGAATAAAAGACTTCAGGGAGCTTCGCTCTCTCGCTTCCTCCCCATGAGGGGAGGGGAGATCTAGAGCTGAAACGGGAGGTCATTTTACTTCTGCATGGCAGCCGGCAGCGACTGAGCATCACACCTGTTTTGTGTTGTGTATGTTATGTCTACAATAAATCGCGTGTCGGCGTCTATAGGCGACCAAGTAGAACTTACTTTTAGTTCCTCGGACGTAAAAGTACTTTTAAACCTAGGAATTAAAAGTGTTACTTAACAACATATATCTCCTTGTACTTGTATCAGTAAGGTAAACGTCAGTTCCAGTGACAGCCTTTGGTATTAAAAGTAATGTCTTTGAAGACGGTTGCAAGAAATAGTTTTCCAATAAATCAGTATTTATCCCTTATTGTAAGCTATTGTAGTCAATTTTCATTTGTTTCTTGGTGTGTCTAGCATTCTGATTGCAACATATCACGTAAATTATTTCATCTGCAGAACATTATTGATGTTAGAATGTTTAGTTCTGTGGAGGGTCCTTTATTGGTTTTAAATTTTAACAGTCTGTTCCATCTGAATTTGAATTTACAAATAAAAACTTCGAGTCACGCCGTGAGTGCAGGGTCACGCCGTGAACGTGAGTGTTTGAAGAAGCGTAAAACTTGCGTTACGTGAGTGAACACTCACCCACGCGCCCATCTCTAACGCAGGTGTTACATGCTCCCACCGATATCAAAAATGTGCAGTCGATGTACACAATTCGTGACAACAGAGAAGTTTGCAATGTATGAAGAATGCGATAAGTGCTTTTACTTTGAATGAGCAATTAGCGAAATCAATTATAACAAACTGAAAAAAGCAATAAATCTTGGAAATTTTATCAGTGCACAGGGATAATCGCCTGCAGCCGTAACAACTAAACTGCTACATTGTCGTCAGTTGCAATGAATTAGACGGAAAAAGTAGCAGCATCATCCGATAGTAATACTTCATTAACAGAAATAATGAGTTTGCTGTCAATAATAAATAAAAAGATAGATATGGTAGATATTGCACTAAAAAAATTTAAAAAATTAGTAACATTCATCTCTGCCAAATATGACGATGTACTAAATCTGTTGGCCAGCAATACCAACCAAGTATAGCAGGAAATGCAGCAATTAAAAGAATAATACAAACAGAAAAAAGAGTTAATTATAAATATTAACAAGCGCTACAAAACTTAGAACAGTATACTACAAATCGTAATATTAAAATCTTCAGAGGAATGGAGATCCAAGGGGAAGACTGCAAAAAACTTGTCAAAATTGTAAAAGAACTTAAACTCGAAATAACAGCAGACGATATCGAAGTAGCCCATCGCATAACAACAAACAAGCAAAATACACATCCATCTATAGTTGTGTGCAATTTCTGTCGAGAAGAAAGGACATCACAACTAAAATGCAGATGTCAAGAATCAAGTTGTTACGGTTTAAAACGACTTTTACGACAACGCGCCAGCTCATACAAAAAGCCACGTAAAAGCTAGACGGCCTGCGAGAACCATAGTTCTCAAAATCGGGATAATGACTTACATAGGACTGTTGCCCTGCCTGTAACAAGATATGCCGACTAGACTCAGTGAAGCAAGGGGTGGTCCAACATGAGATAGTCTACGGGCAACGGATAGATCCACAGTGAAACAGGAAAGCAGATAAGCAGATGACCCTACCTTTCAACTTTTCACCTTGGCCCAGGCTAAAAGGAAAATATCAGAATTGGTGTGTACAGCCTCACGACTTCCAGCACTGCGGCGACGAACGCCCTGACCTACCTGTGACGCTTAAAATTTCTTCCAGGATCCACCTTACATAGATCTCTGCACAGTGAATAGCTCACCCTAAAAATAAGAATGCACAGGCACGCGGGGAAATCATAAGACAACATATAGCAAACCGATCTATTGATCTAACACATGGATTGGTATATATACAGGCGCCGACGTCTGTCAGCGTACACAATAAGAGACAGTAAGTATGGGACTACAACTATGGGCCCAGCTGGGGTTACTAAACTTTAACTTATTGCGAGAATAATGATTTGGATGGGAGCTCAGAATGGGTGGCTAACATTTATCTTAATGCAAGAATATGGTTTTTACATACTCGCCCAGAGTGGGTTAATTTCTATACACGCCACCTTGGCCGCAGCTGTATTCGTGGGTGTTGCACACTCCGTGATCCCTGACACACAAGAATTGATGCGGGACTCTCATGGATCATGGGAAAAAGAAGACTAGAGAGACCTTTTGTTTGCCCGTCCTTGAAGATTGGATTCCAGCTGTTTAGCGGAAAATAGCCTTCCAGCATTTAAAATTTCAGGGCGGCGGTCAACGAGAGGAGTCACACAAACACACACAACTTGGTACTGCCACGGCCACGGCCAAAATCGCTCTCGAACAGGTCGCCCACAACCCTAAAGCGCGGGACGGCTACAAAGCCACGCTCAAAGACCTGCTCGCAGCAACCGTCAACAGCTACTCTCTAAACCGACTGACCTAACAAAACCGGCTCGCGCTACGCTGCCGCTCGGCAAGAAGCTGGCGGGGCAGACAGAAAAGACGGCGATGGAGCGAAAGCCTCTCTGTCGCTCTTACAGGCCGCGTTTCAATTTGCTGCAGAAAACACGCTAGGAGCCAAGCTTGCAACAATTACCATATGAAAACAAACACAGGGGTTCAGCCACAGCCCGGATCGAGGGCACAGCTGCGTGACGATTTGAATAAAACTTAATGCACACTTAAATTCAACGGAAAAATATTAAGGAAGCTATACTCGTCAGAGCTGAGCAAATTACTTTTAAAAAGTAATTAATTACTAATTACCAATTACCGCCCAATGTAGTATTTTAATTACCAGAGATTCAATTAATCACAGGAAATAGAAATTCAATTACCAATTACTTAGTAATTGTAATTGTACATCAATTACTTTTTCAATTACTTTCAATAAAAATTATTGTCATATAGTTGTATTTAGTAGAATTTTCTTGCAAGTTGCAACTATCATTATGTCGCGTCGATTCGTAATAGTAATTTAAAAATGCTTAATTTTTATGTTTTGTTAACTATAGTAGGTAACCAAATACTTTATCACTTTTGAAGGTTTTGTAATAATTAAATCTTCTACATACATGCACCATTCACCAAAACCAAAAGTTTTTAGTTTGTTTTGATGTAAGATGTAAGTAAATAAATAAATTTAAGGATAACAATTATACAGGGTGTCCCAAAAAATCGGACACCGATTTGGTATAGATTCCTTAGGTTATAATAAATCGATTAAACTAATATACTTTAGTACAAAGTCTCTTCAGTAAGAAGGTATAGGGACTTGGAAGTTCAAATCTATATATTTTTTTATATTAGTTTCCACAAAAGTTGCGCTTTTTATCACGATTGTGCATTTAGTTGCCGAGACCCGAAGTGCCAAAGGAAATAAACCACACAAGGATTGAAATGGAAGTTTCAGTGCCCAGGGGTACATTGTTTTTTAAATCGAGAAATCGCAAAGTTACAACATTTTAACCAACTTTTATAGGTTACATTAACGTTGGTTGACGTTTACCTATCGCCCAGCCGCCTACAAAAAGTTGTAAAACAATGGATTACTTCACTGCCGATTTCTCGTATTATATTTGACGATTTCGACGCTCTTCACTGGCAATTTAAAAAACAAATTCGAATATGAAGAAATGTCGAATTTAATTTTGACTAGATTTTCTAATGATATTAGAAAAAATAGCAAGCTGAATATGTTATAAAAGTGATTTTTTCATGTTTGTGATAAATTAATCCACTCCCTTTGCATCACTCCCTCGTAAATTAAACGTTGAAAAACTTTCACTTTTCTTAACTTGTAGAACAATCTACTATTAAATACGCTTAACATGAGGCTGAATGACGAAAATATGTAACTTACCTAAGTATACAGGGTGGAGTGGATTTCTTAAGTGTTTGACAGCAAATTTCTATTTAGATTTTGTAGAAGAACGATCCAATTGGGCCAACTTGAGCATTTTTTGTTGGCTCTGTTTGATAATACTTTTTTTACTCCTTTATACGAAAGTGACATTTTTTGTCGCCTGTTAGGGGTTTCCCGAAAATATACGTTTGGTTTTCTGGTTGGTTTCCAATGGCAGTGGGAGGGAATATAATACATTGACTGCCGTTGCCATTAGAGACGGGAGACAATGTGATTATGATTAATAATAAATCAACTAGCCTCCTGGTTTTCATATTTAAATATTTTTGAATGCAGCTGATTACAAGAGATAGTCTCATCATAAAATGTAAAAGTGTTGTATGTATAACTCTGAACTAAAACGTCATTTCATCCCTTGCATGATTACAATAAATTGATTAGGTACTGTTCTCCCAAACACTGAAGAACTAAACTACATCTGCGGGAGAGAATGATACATTTTCCTTCGTAGTAATACAAATAGTTATTAAAAATGTGTTAGGTAACTTTTGAAATTTTAAAACAAACTATCAATTTGGTGTTGATCAGGGACCGTTAAAAGTTGACAGATGACTGATAAACCTAGTTGAAAACGGCTGATTGAAATAAGAATTCGTACTTTAGATACAAAAACAAAAGACATTTGCTCAAGCACGTAACAAGGAAGTCATTTTTACATTCAAGTGACCTTTATACCATGTGTTCAAAAAGAAATTACATAAGGGTTGGCCGTGGCAATTTTTAGAATTTTCAATCGCGATATCAGCGTATAATATAAACTTATGACAACAACAACAGTGATGATGTAAATGAATTCTAAAGCTTGCTGTTGCCAATACTTATATTCCATGGCCAACCCTTAAGTATTTTCTTTTGAACACACCGAATAAGAAAATTACGATGAACGCTCTACAATTAGATTGCTCGGGTTGCTTTCATATTTTTACTTCAAATTTCAAAATGTTATTAACATCTTTAATAATACGTATTAAAAAATGTTAGGGCAATAAAATATCTGAAATTACTTAAATTGGGTCACTATACACTGTTCTTTTAAAAAACTAAATGGAATTCTGTGTAAAATCATTAAGAAGCCAATATTTGAATGTCTCGTAATTAGCAAGGGGGTTTTTAATACTAATCGAAGCTAACATGCTGCAACAGTCCATACAAATTATGCACTAGTGCCAGTATACATAGCAGCATATGAGCATTACAAGGCAAGAAAGCGACAAAGAAAGTATAATTTATAAAATGTTCAATGCAAGAATGCGGTAAACTTATGCGGCGGCGTTTTAGAATTACCATACGCTATAATGCATTTTTGAGTCAACCAGACATGGGATTTCGCAATTGGGTACATTTTATATGTGTGTTTTCCGCTGTTTAAATGTTGTTATCGGATTTTGTCCGTTTAGTTCAATTCCTCACTCAAAAACAATTTTCTGGACTTAACGTCTGTTACACTTGCACGGATCGTTTAAAACAAGCAAATTGAAATGAATAAATAATCATTATGAACCAATATCGTCTAATGAAGCTATTTAAAATTATTATTTTACCGTAAGTATTGTAATCTGTATGTACTTATCGCAAATATTCTTATAGCGTCTTACACTTAGCGTCTCTCACAATAAATATTAGTGTCACTATCAAGGGTGCCAGATCGTGTCAAGCTGAATTGGTTAGCTTCGTGGGGAAAAATCGTGAGACTTCGGAAATGGATGAAATTTGAAACTATGGATGCAAATGTAAAAAAGGTATTTTAAAATTAATAAAATATGGAAGATATGTTTCAGATTTAATAAACATTGAGTACATAGGTTGTACATACTACATAAATAACTGCAAGAGAATTATAAACATTTTAAATAATTATGATAAATAAAAAAAATAAATTAATATAAAGTAAATGTTAAATGAACTAAATATTTTATTATAGAAGTAACACATGAATTCTAAAAATAAAAATATGGCTACATAGAATATACATAGACCTAAGTATACAGAAAAAAAATGTTCGACTACTCAGAATCTGAAGAATCTGAGTCTGGGATGATTGGTTTGGAGGGATAAAGACTTGACTGTTCATTTTTTAAATTAAATCTGTGCCGATCTTGCAATTATGTAAATAACTATTTCTTTATAACCATAGATGGCAGCAGCATTTGATAATGCGAGAAATGATAAAATCACTGACAGCATACATTAAGACTAACACAAATTGTTTTCTATTTAATCATTTATTGTCACAATTTCTTATAAAATTCTTTTAAATAGAATGGATACAAAAATCGTGAGATAAATAGTCCTTATCGTGAGATCGTGAGATTTGCAATGAAATCGTGATAACTCAGGATAAATCGTGAGATTTGGCATCCCTGGTCCGAAGCGGGATATCTCGGCGCCGCCATCTCGGCGCGGGGCCAGCTCGGCGCCAGCCAACTCGGCGCAATGCCATCTCGGCGCCGAATTCAAATTCGCAAACTACAGTGTGCACTACGTAAGAAAATTATTATAAACAAACAATAATAAAGTGATCGCCAAGAAGCTGGCATCAAATGAAAAAAAAATATTTAGAGTTTCTTGGAAAACCAAATACTAACTACCAGAGGTGGTAGCAAAGTGATTACAAATGTGCCAAATTTTTCAGGCCTTGAGATTGTTCAGTCAGCTAAAACTAACACACAATAAAAAATCTCATAGAAATCTTGCTACATTTCCAAAAAATGGCATTTTTGGATTTACACAATTTCGAAAAACGCCATTTTCTAAATATGTAAAGTGCCTTTAATGTTTATTTCCCAAATAAAAAAAAATTTTAACAAAGGTTTTTTATTATGAAATAAAAAACTTTGTTAAAAAATTATTTTTCTATAGCAGTCTTTGTTGAAAGTAAAATTCTTTGATATGGGACCTAAACATAAAAGAAAATGTGAAAGATCAAAGTTGGCCCAGGATTTTGAAATTTGGTATAGGAGCCTATATGTTGATTCTGAACAACTTCTCTTAATAACTTTTTGTCGTATTTGCTACATAAAAGGCACACTACTCTACGGTAAAATAGGTTTTTGACAATTTTCAAGGCATGCTTCACTTTTGAAAACTGAAATGCTGTTAGAAATTCGTCTTTAACCAAGCAGGGCTGAATCCCAAAAAATAAAAATTTATATCAAAAATTTTTTACTTTTTACAAGAGTCGTTTCACCTATCCGGGGACACACTGTACATAACATTATTATATCGAGAGATCCAAAAAAACCTGTTCCTCAGCGGGCTGTGGAAATTCAACGTATGAATAATATGTTGGTGACACTGTACGTCAATGTCAAATTCGAGGTTAGCAGGTTAGGATTTGCGTCATTTTGTGTCAAAACTGACGGAAAACCTACCCTGATGATCTCGAATTTGACATTGACGTACAGTGTCACCAACATATTATTCATACCACAAAGCAACCACTAATCTCCCAGTAAATAATAAGCATATTCACTCATTCATTATTTTCATACACATGAGTCATTATTGTAGCAATAACATTAAGAAAATTACAATGGAAAACTAGTTGATAGGTCATTGCTTGACAACAGAGATAAACAAAAATAAAATTGTCCAGCCGCCTTTGAGCCAAAGTTTAGTTTTTAATTTGAAACGTTAACACCCTGTACCTCCGTTAGTTTTGATATTTCGGAAAAGTGGTAAATAAAAAAATGCTTATTTTTTTAGCTTTATTTCCTGTTAAAAGGAAAGAATCAACTTAAAAATCACCCTGTATATAAATATATATAAAAAAATACTGGTATGTTTACATTTTACTTTATACAGGATGACAGCTTGTCCGAAAACCTATTTAGCCAGTATTAGATATATTGAGTGATTTTTACTTAGTTAAAAAATGGTGTTTTTCGAAGTTGTGTAAATCCAAAAAGTACAATTTTTCGGGAATTAAGCAAGATTTCCATACAATTTTTTATTGTGTGTTAGTTTTAGCTAACGCAACAATCTCAAGGCCAGAAAACCACTTTTTTTCGTAAATTTTGTCCCTAACTTGGCTAGTAGATGCATGTTTCGTATTTATTTTTAAAAAGTGTAAAATTTTACTGATAACGGAAGTCACGTGACAACTTTTTTTTGGCTCATTTGTAATCACATTGCAACCACCTCTGGTCGTCAGTGTTTAATTTTCCAACAAATTGTAAATAATTTTTTTTTCATTTGATGCCAGCTTCTTGGCGATCACTTTATTTATTATTTGTTTATAATAATTTTCTTACGTAGTGCACACTGTAGTTTGCGAATTCGAATTCGGCTCCAAGATGGCTCCGCGCCGAGTTGTCCCGGCGCCGAGCTGGCCCCGCGCCAAGATGGCGGCGCCGAAGTGGCGGCGCCGAGATGGCGGCCCGAGATGTCCTAGACCCCCCTAGTCACTATTACAAGCTACAGATACGCCCACTAATGCTTGTGGACGTGTCATACAAAATGCAGAAGTTTTCGACTCGTCAGAGGAAATAATAAATTAAGCTTATATTGTGCGGGGAATACTCTGCGATTTGCTTAATATGTAACTTAATAAGACCTTATCTTGTTTTTTGCATTCTGGAGATTTGGAACCCTATCGAGGTCAGTAATTCAGTAATTGAAATACCACAAAGTAATTCAATTACCTCGAGTAATTTCAATTACCACAAGTAATTCAAATACCTCTAAAGTAATTTAAATATTTTAGAGTAATTTAATTACACGAAAGTAATTGAGCAATTGAATGCAGTAATTAATTATTTTTAAAAAGTAATTTTCAAGTACTTTGTAACAAAGATGGCAATTCCCAATTACAATTACCGCATTTTGAAAAGTAATTCAATTCCAAGGCAAATAAACAAAAAGGAATTTAATTAGTAATTTAATTAAAAAGTAATTAATTAGTGCCCAGCTTTGATACTCGTATATACAAGAGGAGTCGTATTCTTGACTAAAAGTTAAATAATTCATACATACATACATAAGACTTAAAAATGTCCTGACAAAGTGACAAATATCTTTCTTATATAGGATGTGTTCAAACTATTTTAGAACATGGTTTTTAGCGAATAATGTGAAATAAACTGTAATCCAGTAAATGCAGAAGTTCAAGCAATAGCCTACAAAAACTGCATAACTTGCGCTAGATAATATATGGGTCAAGTTTCCGTGTCGTGATAACAATTAAATGTAAGCGACACACGCCGCAAGCAGCAGTTCCGTGTTTACAAACAGACGTTGCACTTTTAATATATCGTATGTCGAAGGCACAACGATGCAATTCTGCATGCTAGTAAGTCAAGATAACAAACTCTAGCATTCAGAATTACGTTAATTTAAAAATATATGTGATTGTGATTTCAATATTAGGCCATAAAAACATGGCATACATTTTCTGTATATATACGCTGTAATAGGGCTAAGATTTCAATATACGTTTAACCACGAATGTGTATTCATTGATGGGGACGAATATAGGCTACACATTTTCGTAAATAGTTGGCATGGCCTGGCCTTCTCTCCCTATCTCTTAACAACAAACAAACTCCATCTCCTACCAAATAAAACTAAACTGGTTTTAAAACAAACATAAAAAGTGCTAAGTCCCATTAATTTGGGCCACATCTTTTACATTGGTCCTTCGAGCCGGATTCAAATTTTGGGCTATTTGGGCAACTGGACCGGACTTTGAAGGAAAAGGAAAATTGGAGATCTTTTACATTGGTCCTTCGAGCCGGATCCAAATTTTGGGCTATTTGGGCAACTGGATCAGACTTTGAAGGAAAAGAAAAATTTGGAGGATCTTTTACATTGGTCCTTCGAGCCAACAACTCCCCGATCACGAAGAAGCCGGAATTTGGAGAAGACATTGGTCCTACAAGCCAACTACTCCCCGGACAAGAGGAAACTGGATTTTTTGGGTAAAAATCCTCAAGCCAACCAATTGGAGGCTGATAAGAAGTTAGTGCAATCAGAAGTCCTGGACTCGCGGCACAGATTCGAAACTCTGGGCAAGTAAGCAACTGGACCGGATCTGCCATATCCGTAGGAAAAATTTGGAGGACTCGCAACAAGATTGGTATGTACTCTTCCAAGGGCTTCCGCCGTGCAGCGAGAAGAATCTTCAGCGGCAATTGATCCGCTAAGAACTTGGAAAATACGTAAAGTGGTAAGATACTACTTATTAAGCCAGTTTTAGTACCAAAACCATTAAAAAGGCCGCATCGACATGGAGTCAATTATAAAGGAGCAGAAGCAGCTGGCGGACAAAATGTGCCAACTGTTCACAAATATGAAGAAGGATTCCGGAAGCAGAAAGAATCAGATGTACCTAGCCAAGAAAAAGCATGAATTAGAATAATTGTGGAAGGCATTCGAGAGCGGTGACATGGAACCACGGAAGCGACTTCCAGCTGATCATGAATACATAAAAAAGGATTTCTACAGCCAGGTGAAAGAAAGATTTCAAATAACTACAGATTACATACACGAATGGTAGGAGAAGCTAAACCCAGCCAGTGAGGAGAGTAACGGCTTAGAAACCGAGAAAAAGGAAGAACAAGAAGGCAGACTTAAGAAGCAAGAAATTAAAATGCGGTTATTTAACGAAGTATTGGATGGAGCAGTATCGGCATTAGAACAACCCCAGGCGAAAATGGTCTACGAACATAAGGCGAGCAAAATATGCGAGCAGTGGAAAAACATCACGAGTCTTCATGAGGAGACTCTCGGATGTGAGCAAGAATTCGCTGAGGATTACTTCACGGATGGTGTTTACAATCAGATGCGAGAGCGTTACAATGAAGTAATAGCGCAAATATTTAACAAAATAAGTACCATCCCGAGAAGTGAACAACCACGAACACGAGAAGAACTGGCCATCCCACTGCCCAAAATCACAATGCCGATGTTTGAAGGAAATTATGAGAACTAAACCACGTTCCACGACATTTTTGGGCGACTCATCCACAACAATGCCACATTAGGCAATGCAGAAAAAATGCAGTACCTCAAAACTTACCTCAGAGGCAAAGCAAGTAAATTAATAAAACATCTCGACGCATCGGACGCTAACTATGAAACCGCATGGGACCTACTAAAAAGCAGGTATAATAACAAAAGAATTTTGTTTTCCAAATTTTTAGACAACATATTAGAACTGCCCGGCTTAAATTGTGAATCAGCAGCCAGCCTAAAACAGCTGCATGATACCACATTGGAAATTTTACGTGCCATATCCAACATGGGCGTGAATACTGAGTCGTGGAGACCAATGATAGCACATCTGCTGGTAAAGAAGCTAGACAAGGATACAAAGAAATTATATGAACAGTCGCTGACGAACTCTCGAGAGATCCAGGACCTGGCAAACATGTTGAAGTTTCTGGAAAAAACATTCCAATCACTTGAGGCAATTCAAGATTCCAAAAGAAAGCTGGAAATCGCAAAACCAATTAAAATGTCAGAATCAACAAGAAAACCATGGCCAGTAAGGAGTTATCAAGCAAGCATCAGTAGATGTCGGATCTGCAACAACAGCCACAAGATCACACAGTGCCCGAAATTCATTTCCATGAGCAGTGACGATCGATACCAAACCATCAGGCGTCATCGGCTGTGTGTAAGATGTTTCGTCCACAAGGAAAAGGAAAAATGCTACAATTCGAACAAATGTCAAAACTGCTACAAATGGCACCATACTATGATGCATAAGGAATGCAGCAAAACTCCGGTAAGATGTCCTCAACAGTTAATTGCAAAACCTCAGCAGGAGCCAATTAGGAAGTCCCAAGTGGCCTCCACCTCCGGACAAACAGTGGAAGAAGTAAGCAGCCTAGTTAGCAGAAAATCGAAAAATCCCATCCAGAAGGAAGTTCTGCTAGCCACTGCATTTTTTAAAAGTAAAGGCAGCCGGAGGACATTATGAACTGTTGAAAGCGTTAGTCGATCCAGGATCACAGGCATCATTTATAACTGAAGAAGCAGCACAACTATTGGCATTACCAAGAATTAAAATCCAAGCAGACATCAGAGGGCTAGGGAAAAGCGAAGCAGGGAAATCCAAAGGAAAGATTCAAGTAGAACTGAGACCACGATTTTCCAGCAACTTCCGAATGTATGGGGATCTGCTTATAATGGTAAGATTAACAGGGACGTTGCCAAGGAATACAATCGTGGAAAAGGAGAAGGACGCATGGAAACACTGCCTGCTAGCCGATCCTACCTACGACATGCCAGGTCCAGTAGATATCCTGATAGGAGCAGACCTATACAAGGATATACTCCTAGAAGGAATTAAGAAGACGGAGCAAGGGATGATGGCACAAAAGACGGAATTTGGATGGATCGTATCTGGGGAAGGAGAAGCAGCAGAACAACCCAATAGGAGAGTGGTCAGCATGATGTCTAACGTCAAAGAAGAGCACCACCTCAACAATTTTTGGGAGGCGGAAGAACTCCTGATGGAGAAATCTATCTCACAGGAGGGACGTGAAGTGGACAATTGGACAATTGGAAGCAACCCATCGGAGGACGCAAAATGGGACATGTGTGGTGAACATACCGTTCACAAAGGATCCAAGTCGAGTAAAAGAACTACGAAGGGAAGTCGCCAGGAACCTGCAGTTGGGGAAAGGATTCAACCCTGACAAGAACTTGGAGTCCAGACACAACAACTTCATGAAGAAGTATCCTTTACCAGGACACATGAAGAAGAAGGGCCAAAGTGGTGGTCCTAGGAGAGGACGTTACATTCCTCACCCAGCTGTCATAAAGACAGCAAAACGATCAAACCAAGGGTAGTCAACAATCCCGCATCCAAGGCATCCACTGAAAGAAGTCCGAACCAGACGATGCACAGAGGGTCAAGACTTCAACGGAAGCAGGCTGACATCCGTCCACAATGGAGGAAGTACAAGGACAAGTATCCTGAGGTCAGCCGAGCAGTCAATCCCAGAGGCATCACACCACAGGGGCGTGATAACATTTCGACGGCAACAAGATGTCCACGACCTACCCAATACAAGCTGGGACACCTATGAATTACAACAGGGTCCGTCAGCAACATAACTACGCTCCTCGGCATTTGATTATGGTGCGAAATAAGCAATTTTACGGAGAAGCGCATGCAAGGTCAAGCAACACCAGCAGAAACCTAACACCTGCAAGGTCGACTTCGAGCTCAAACCGCTACACTCGACTTCGAAGGCAACGCCCGCCAGTCACGAAGCATGCCGTGGACCGAACGTCGGAGATGGAAACACAACTGCCGGATCAAGGGACAACAGAAGCAAAAACCCAGCGCCGGCCAAGACGACTTCAGTTTGGAACCCTTATACGCAACACCTCACACCAAGGGAAACGTCAACGAAACAACCCCTGCAACAGACGCCTAAACCACACCAACCCCGACTGTCAGCAAGTGACTCGGCCAGAATGTTCAAACTATTTTTGAACATGGTTTTTAGTGAATAATGTGAAATAAACTGCAATCCAGTAAATGCAGAAGTTCACGCAATTAGCATATAAAAACTGCATAACTTACGCTAGATAATATATGGGTCAAGTTTCCGTGTCGTGATAACAATTAAATGTAAGCGACACACGCCGCAAGCAGCAGTTTCGTGTTTACAAACAGACGTTGCACTTTTAATATATCGTATGTCGAAGGCACAACGATGCAATTCTGCATGCTAGTAGGTCAAGATAACAAACTCTAGCATTCAGAATTACGTTAATTTAAACATATATGATTGTGATTTCAATATTAGGCCATAAAAACATGGCATACATTTTCTGTATATATACGCTGTAATAGGGCTAAGACTTCAATATACGTTTAACCACGAATGTGTATTCATTGATGGGGACGAATATAGGCTACACATTTTCGTAAAGAGTTTGCATGGCCTGGCCTTCTCGCCAAATCTCTTAACAACAAACAAACTCCATCTCCTACCAAATAAAACTAAACTGGTTTTAAAACAAACATAAAAGGTGCTAAGTTCCAATTAATTTGGGCCACATCTTTTACAGGATGGGTAGGTGGGAATAATTTAAATATATTGCTATCGTATATAGAGGCCATGTATTACATTAAATACGGTTATTTATTTACATGAATCTAAAATGAAAAGTTCAATACAGTAATTATACTGAAATGATAAAATTTGAAAAATTGTGTTAATGATTGCTTATTTAATTGAATAATAATTGAAACTCAAAGATTCAAAGTACATTTTAAAAGAAAGTTATTACATAATGAGTACTACTTGATGTTGGTAACAAGAATTAACAATAAATACAAAGTTGAATGTTGCATATGACAGAATAAAGTTCTATTTGTAACAATTTATAAAGTGAGCACCATTCAAATTTATTTATAACATGTAGCAGGCAGGAATAATGGTAGTCTATGATGGCAATAAAAATTGGATAATTATTAAAAATAACAACTTTGAAAACAAGCTGTAAAAAAATTTTGTTTTGTTAAAATAAACCAGAAATTTGCCCTTAATTTATTTCAATTAAAATACAATATAATAAAAGGGTTTACTAAGTATATGCAAAGTGATAAGCAATTGAATTAAGTGAAGAAAATAATATTATTTGAATAAAATAAAGATTTGGTATTATGGATCTAAATAAGAAGACATAGAAGCAAGAAGAATAGATTTGGATAATTTAATTGGAGTTACATTACAATTTATCGTTAGTAACATAAATTGGATTATCATTGCTGTTTGGAGTTTAGAGGACTGCACCAGAGGAACGAGGGACCAGTTGGACAAGGGATCTACTTAATTACAGCGTAGAGAGGAATTGTTGGAGGCAGCGACAAGGTACCAAGGACTAGTGGACAGGAACTGGTTTACTTGCAGCAGAAGGAAGGACAGTTAGGAGTTTGCAGTATACTGGATGCTGGTGACGTGCATGGAGATGCTAGGACCTGAGGAAGGACAGAGTTAAGTTACCATCTTGACAGGAAGTCTACTTACCAAGGAGGAATTGGACACAGGAAGGTTCCAGGACTGACAGCTGTGTAGGAGGTCAAGTAGGAGTGGATGTCTTGCAGCTTCTTGGAGGAGTAACGTGGTGGAGGTAGCTTATTGGTGACCAGTGTGTGTCTGAGCAGAGGTGTGCAGCAGTTTGGATGGAAGAGAGAGGTGTATCTGGGTGAGTTGAAGTAGGTCTGCTGGATAAGGAACTCAGGTGGGTGAAAGCAGGTATTTTCTGAAGTTATCTAAAATAAAAGACAGTTAATAAGGTTATTTACAATATCATTGAATTGGCTTACATGTCGTATCATTAATTGAATCGTGAGGGCTTTGTAAAGAAGTTTATTCTGTCATATTGATTTAAAAGTGTTATTGAACGCTGTGTTTGCATAATAGTTGACAGCAAGACAACTATAGAATTTTATCATTACTATTACTATTTTTAATTAGTTCCATGCTTTACCAGTTTTTTCAAGCTCATTCTTTTTTCATCACTTTATTCATTGTTGGTTTCACTAATTCGTTGACTTGATCAAATGCTGTCGTTACTTAATAATCTTCAGGCACTTTCGCTATTTCCCCTGTTTTAGTGCGTTTTGTATCTTATCTGGTTCCATATCATCTTCATCATCTGGTTGCTCTTCTAATTACTCGTCTTCTCTCCGTATCTCAATCGTTTTTGGTCAATGGGTTTTTGTTGAATTCCTTCTGTTTTGCCTTCTAGAGGAACATCAAGGTATTGTTACCACCATTCTATTATCTCATATTCTTCCGTTATGACTTATTCTTAGTAATCCTCGCATTCATTATCGTTGATCTCTTGCTGCGTTTAGTATGTTTCATCACTCCGAAAAATATATTTGTTTTTTTACATACATTTATTGATCTTAATTCAACCGCAATCTAAATTTAGGTCACAGCTTTTCGCCTCACGAAAATATTGTTTACAAAATAAAGAAAACTTACACGATTAACTATATTTTCATAGCAAGAAAATGCACACTCCAAATCTTCTAAACGTTCCTAATTAAAAGAATCTTTTATAAACAACTCGGGAATATTATCGATTTTCTTGTTAAGACTAGACAAAATATTCGTCCCACTTAACATTACGTGAACGGCTTACCCTTACTCAGCGTAAATATTTAAAATTGCCATTTGCCATACATCAAACCCATAATATTGGCCATAAATATGTTTACAGCTCCAATAAAGGCGTCTATATTTAGTTCCAACTTCAGCGTTTCTCCACGAATATTTTACACACCTTGACAAACGGTTGAGGACGCTCACAAAGCCCAAGCGATTGTTTTTGGTCGATATCTAATGGTGGGGATGGTCTCGCAGGAAATCTACCCCGGTCACGTGGTCAATATGCACGGAAAGATTCATTGCATTAGTTACAGCCATCAATTCTGCATTCAACGACTTTTCTCGCAAAAATTATTGAATTTTTAGCAAGGGCGGATTAAAAATATTAGTAATTATGAGAAGTTGAAACTTTGAGGCCCAATTACTTGCGATAACAGAGTGAATTAATTAGGGCAGCTCGAGCAGTTGCGATGAAGTCTCGTTAACTTGTAATATAATGACGTCCTTAAAGAGCGAGTAATGTATATAAACTTCAATTACTTTACGAAAGAGACTGCACTGGGGGCGAAGCTCTTGTTATGTCAAGAACTATGGCTGTCAGAGTGGAGCTGAGATTCCCACCCTCAAAGTAGATATGCAATGAAGAATCAACTAAGAACACGTTCACCTCGAATTTACTTACCAAGAGTGCTACTGTAATTGGTTGTAATTCATCTCGATGACATATGTTTCAGGGTTTCCATCAGAATTAGTGGTTGGTTGAGTTTTACTTACGGCATGTAGACAACCCCCTTGCAGGCATCGTGTTAGCAACTGATAGCTGACAAAGTTTGAAAACTCCTTTGACAGCTACAAACCAGCCAAGACCATCTCAAATAGTTTGGGAAGACATTAAAAGTATTTGCCGACAATCCGATAAGGCAACAGTATAAGGCGAATGTTATTATAATGAAATTTTAGAAGCAGCGCCTAAAAACCTTTCACTGATTCGTTTCGAATTTCATTAATGTATTTACAATAACTAAAATTGGTGATCTATTTATCAAAAGTCACACACGGTTTCTCAACATTTTAGCTATTATTTTTGAAAAGCAGTTACTTACAATAGTATATTGCGATACTACTGTATAAGTACGCCTTTAAAGCACGTACGATGAGTTTAAAAGCACGACGCGCTAGCAGAGTGCTTTTAACGTCGCTAGTGCTTTAATGGCTCTTATACAAGTGCATCATACACTATTTTTTCTAGGATCGTAACCAAAAAAAAAAAGAAACTTAGTTCGGTGACACTTTTTCCGTCACATTTTGTTAGTTATTTTAGGTTATGTTGATATTCAAACTTACGGTAAAGCGTGTTTTAATAAATTATTAAAACACGCCTCCAATGGCAACGTGTTAAAAAGACGTAATTCGAGCGCTACTATTAAGAGTGCTATAAAGGTCATTTTTGACACTAGAAACTGTGCAAAAAGTTGTCATTTTGACACGATCGTAGAAAAAAATTATAGCTAGAAGTGACTAATTTTTTCATTGTTTCAAAGGGACATTGTTAGCATGGCTCATTACTAAAGTGAACGTTTCTTTACTGTCAATTTACTGTATACTTGCTAAAAGTGCTACACAGACTTAGTAAATTTTCTGAAAAGTTGCCGAACTTTACAGGAAATCGGCTAAAAATGGAATCCCAACTTTGGCCATCAATTCCCTACAGATTTACTTAAACCTTACGAAAATATTATTGCAAACTAAGTGAAAACTCGCTACAAACTTATCACAAATTTACTAAACAATTATTTCACATTGATTGTAAATTTTTAGTTGTTATACTACGGAAAGGTTTCTTGAAACATTATAAATCTTGAAAGTTATGAAATACTTCGCTGTAAATTCATTGCATACTTACTACACAACAATACTAATAACAAAGTTTATTTTTCTGTATAGATACACAAAAATAATAATTAGATACAAAAAGATGAGGGTGTGGCAAACCAGTATTCCACTTCCTCCTTTAAATAAAGTGTACTATCCTAACCCTTGTGTTTAGAATGATGTTACGTATTAATACAAATCAAAGCAAACCTGTTGTCTAATATTACTCTTACGTATTTCTTTGATGAGCTCCAATTTACTACTGTAGTATCTGTTGCTCCTCGAATGAGACCTAATGCAAGGTTTTTCGTAGCTTATCTGAACCTATTAGCTATGCTTGCAACTTGGTAGGGTTCAACCGTAGCCCATGGTTTTTACACCATATATAAATATTCTTAATAGCTTGTCGTTGATTTTGCATAATGCATTATTTATTTCATCTGACTCGAAAGAGATCGCCTGAGCACATATGTATATGAAACTTCTGTGCACAATTTGCAACACCTAGGGTCAAACTCGAAAATAATTTGGGATCTGATATGTTGCTTTGTAGGACACCGCTCTTTGTCACAGAATATCTATACGTGATATGTTTTTCGGACTTTTTCCACTGTCTAGGGTGTGATTTACACCATAATAGACCACTGCCAAAAAACTGACATTCAGAGAACAACATATCTGTACGTATCTTCCTACCTTTTACTGTCTGTAAACGTTCCTTTATATAGCTTTCAAACTATCGTAACGAGTCATCGTTAACGCCATATAATTTTAGCTTAGCAAGTAGTAAATCAAAATTATCAGTTATGCAAAATATACTGCCAACTGATAAAATATTTACTGTAAACTTATGGAGAATATACTGTAACCTCATTGCAAACTTGGTAAAATGTTAAATGCATATATTTGCTATAAATTAGAGATAAATTTGTTAGATATTATGGAAAAATGATATGATACTATCACACGACTTTCTTTTACTGCGGATCTTGTATACACAAATTTCAACTGACAGTGACTATGATTTTAAATATATACCTCTAACGCCTTATTCCTATTATTTTTGTCAAAATGCAAGTTTCACAAAAAACATATATCTTACAAAGAAAATTAAATTAGTTAGACAATTAGGTAATATATAACAGTTTTTAAAAAATTATTTCCATTGCTAATTTTTGGAGTTGCGCGTTTTCCAAAAACTAGAGTTTTTACAAAAATGGAGTTTAAACATAAGTTGTAGATCATTGCATAGTATATGACCTTGTTCTAAAGGATTTTTATTTTTATTAAACAATAAATAAAAATTTCCCTGAAAATGGAAAGACAAAACGGAAATACTACTTGCGATTGGCCGATTTAAGCCAATATACGTTGAGATACATTCTGAGGTAATCGATTTAGGAGTCTGGACTGTAGAGAAAACACAAACAGACTCACAGACTTAGTAACTCACACATTGACAGACAAACATCAGCGCTCATTTGATTTTTAAAGGGCCCCTCCAAGTGCAAGAAAGTTTAAGCTTGTTACTGATTGCGAGTGGTCGCTACATTGCAAACAACAGACTGTAAGCCATCCCTTCACACTACGATTAGAAATAATCAAATTATGATATCGCAATGCAAATACATATTGAAGCGTTCACTCTGTAGATTAGCCAACGCTACTTACATTTTTACTTTTCTACGATGGTGTCAAAATGACAACTTTTTGCACAGTTTCTAGTGTCAAAAGTGACGTTTGTAGTACTCTTAATATTAGCGCCCGAATTAGGTCTTCTTAGCACGCTGCCATTGGTGGCGTGTTTTAACACTAGGGTGTCTTAAAATGAATTACATCTAGTATGCTTTGAATTTTGCATAATGCAATCTAATATTTTACTTCAAATTGGCAAGACTGTAAGTCATGGTCAAATTCGAGGTTAGCAGGTTAGGTTTTGCATCAATTTGTGTAAAAACTGACGTAAAACCTAACCTGCTAACCTCAAGTTTGACATAGACTTACAGTCTTGCCAACATATAATGACAGATACGGGGGTGTTAGAAAAAGATATTACGGGTCCAATAGGAATAGTGGAGTTGTGGAATTTTTGGCCTTATAATTTAGGAATAAATGGGTTAATTCTAAGTAAGAAAATGGGTTAATATTTAAGGAGTTAATATTGTCGAAATTATCTCTGTCTGTTTAGCTTCTGCCGCGAAATTAGATCATGGGTTGTTATCCCAATTAATTCGTTGGCCAAAACTTTCAGAAAACTACTTATTATTCACTCTGGTATGATTGCCTGCCGCTAGCTTAGACGGAGACGTTCTTTAAACACTTAACGGTAGAAACAGAAGAGAGAGATGCCATGAGCGCCAACGAATTTGTAATAAGTCACGACAAGTGTACGCAGGTGTTCAAAAATGAGAATTTGTAAACTCAAATAGCACACACACAAAATTCCCTAAAAAAGAGGCTACAAATAACCTACCTACGTTACGTTGTAACGAAATCAAACCCACAAGGCTGGTATCACAGTATGATCACAAATTCCAATATAAAATACATGTGGTTATTCGCAGGTTGACGTAGATATATAAATAGTTTAATATAAATATAGGCCGACAAGTTACGAGGTACCTCAAAAAAGCATAATTTTTAAAACTTATAAATATACAATTCAGCGATACAATATTATCGCACACATTAAAATAAGGGAATTGTTTGGAAGGCGATGATACAGCGGTGCCTACTCCGTGGATTGGGAGAAAACGTTTTGTGTGCTTCCAGGTACACAGCTCGCGGAGCGCACTGTATATTCCCAAGGTCACGTCAGAATTATCAATCATTAAAATTCCTCAACGGAGCTCAAAGCGACAGAGCACTGGTCGCCAGTAAGTGTTTATACAAAGGGAAAACTTTAAACTGTAGGTACGTTCCGGAATCGGGTCTTTTCCTGCGTTCTATGAAATTCGCACAGCAGGGGTGGAACGGCCGCGACTTGTAGGCACAAACGGTTCAAAGTCATGGCCCTGGATGACGTCCGCAACCAAATGCAATAGGAGCTAACACATTTTCAATTTCTGCCCTACTGCTTCTCACTGACTGCTATAATAAGATTGAGATATGTATCGACAATGGTCAAGAAAGAGTGCTAAAATAATGTTGAAAAGTAATTTAGGGTGAGACCAATTTATTGTCAATTTAGTAAAATTTAGTATTTGCACGGAGAAAGGAGCGCCTAGCGATTAGGCAACTGATTCTGCTGCTGTCAAATGTAGGTTATGATGAGCTACAGTGTTCTGCTTAAATACAGTTTCTTATGTAATCTGCAATTATTTTCGCCGAGGGAATAAACTGTCGCTAGATGGCGATACAGTTTGGCGTCACTTCCGCTTTCCCAAAATGTCAGTGAGGTGTTAATATCTGCTCGTTTGGCGAGAACTGATTCTTGAATTATCGAACATTGTGAACATGGCTGGAATGAATTAAGGCATTGTAGAAATTAACCGCTGGGTTAGGCGTTTGTAGCATAATCAATTTGGCCACATTTTGCACCCACAACCATGTGAAAATAATTTGTTGGTCGAGCACATTATTGGTATGTTTCTGGCAGAGTTTCTGGTAAGGCGTTTCCATCCTTTCTTGTTCAATTGCTAATTTGGTGTATGGATACTTAGCCTCCAAGCTACGGGCTAAAGGTGCCAAATTAAAGCAGAGGCCTACAGCAGGGCCGAGTGATGTGCAGTTCCGTCTCCGTTTATTCCCACTGGTCCCTGCACCTGTCAAGCAGATTCATGGGAGCATCTTGTGTTTGGCAGTAACGACTGGAAGCTAACACCACCTTCACCTTGTGCTGGATTTGGTTTGAACTTAACGGCTATTTTGTTATAATGCTCGACATGCTATTGAATTCCTAACGGCCTTTCCCCGTTTGTTATTTTAATTTAGTAGTTCATATATGGCTTAAACCTTAAAGCGGCTTCACCGCTGCTGTAGTTAACTGTAATGCAGGTGTGCTAAACGTCAGTTTCCAGCTGAATTAGTTCAGTTATAATTAACGTAGCTATGCCTGCTAATAAATTAGCTAAGTGGAGGGTGAACTCACGTACGTTTGTTCCATAACTATCGCCTTAGTGGTTAAGTTCGCTGGAGGGAAAGCTACCCCAGCAGATTATTTGGTATACCTCTACGACATACAGATATTTGCATGTGTGAGTACACGCGAGGTGCTAATTTAATACATTAAACGTGAAACGCAGTACCGCTGTGTCATTCACTCACTATTCGGGATGTTACTAAATTACCTGTTTTGGCTAACTTACAGTTTAAAGTGATTCAATTTGGACATTAGTTTTTACACGTCCTCAGCGAAAGCTGCGTTTTCTGCCGTACACTGTCTCAGGTTTTGTTCGATTAAGATTGTGATATTTACATATGTGATATATTTATTTTTGTGATAGTATTGTTACTGTCCGTTAATGCCAGTAATTACAAATCGATTTGTATTTCCCCTGTTATTAATCCATGATCTATTTGAAACATTATACGATTTATCGAACTGTGGGTTTTCATTGTTTATGTTGTATTGTTACCTTGAGGGATTTAATGGTTTCTTTGCTCAAATAAACCAGGGAACATGGGCCTGAAACCATTTGGCGCCCCTATAATTTCGACCGTTTAGTTTTGAAAGTAAGTCACCTACGCCCTTCCACTGAACCAGTGCGAGTGCATGTTTCGATTTACTATCGGCAATTATTAATGTAATAAGGAAAAATGCAAAGAAGAGAAAGAGCAAGGAGACAAGAAATAAAGAAGCCCAAGAGGATCCATAACATATTGGCCTGGTAAACGGAAAAGAAAAGGTAATACATCGAAGAAAATGTCAAAAAATAATTTTAAAAGCCTTGGATCTACTATTTAGGCCACGAAATTGCTATAACTTTATTAAGTTACTCAAAAGAAAAAAATATTTTATTTAAATGTTCTGATCGATAGCAAGAGCGATATTTGTTCTAGTTGCGATCGCGGTTTGAAGATGCGCGACTTTCTCAGTTTTTTCCACAGTCGCAGGCAAATAAGAACAAAGCTGAACGTTTTGGTCGGATTTTTCGTCTACGAAAAACAATACGTTCTCAGCCTCGCTACGTAGACTTACGTTCATTGTTAAATTTCCACATTTCTGACAATTTCCGCCAGTTAGTCGTGCACCAGTCTAGAAAAGCCCCTTCCATCCCATTAGATGCTCTTTAAGGAAGATGGTGCGCTCTCAACTTTACTACTTCCAGGTTCGGGATCGCTTTGCCTTCAAATGGATATTGTGTATTGTGCGCATGCTGCCACCGGATATTTGCCCTGTAGTGTGGTGTGGTAAATTTAAGTTATTATATGCACACTGTGTTTGCCTGTACTCTGTATAACGGAATGATGGTGACCTTTTAATCGAATGAGACGTTAGAAGGTGAAAGCCAGGCAAGTTCGCCATGGTCGTTCTCTTTTGGATTATGCAATGCCAATCACCTCTTGGGACAAGAGTTTAAAAGCCAGTTGCGCTCTAAAAATAATAATTACCTACTTAAAACATTTCTGAATTGATTTAGACAGAAACGTTCACTCTTTTAGAATGGAACCGTGTACCACTATAGCTAGCTGGACACACTTATGGTTTAATTACTTGCCGTAAATACATGTTATATTGTAAGTGCAAATTTCCTAATGTTCGTGTAGACACACTGAAAGCTTCTGAACACAATTAATGCAACCTTGTTAAACATTTGATGAAAATTTCATGTAACATTTTCAGGCGCCACTTCATAAAATTGCTGAAATTTTGCAATTGTTAAAAATTTGTTTACACTGTAGAGTACAGACCGTGCATATAAAATACAAATTTGTAAGGGATTAGCTATATTTTTCTGCATATACTGCAAAATAGAAAATGGCTGCAAATTCTCTCATAAAAGTCACAAAAACTTGCTAACTGTTTACAGTAAAGTAAACAAGTTGCTGAAATTTGCGTCAGAAGCTGCAGAAATTCTTTTTTTCACAGTTGCTGCATATTTACTAATAATGTACTGTAAAGTTAAAGTAAATAATTAGCAGCAAAATGTATTGTAAAACTTGTTGAATATTTTTACTTAAGTTATTAAAAAATTGTTGATAATCCTCAACAAGTTACTGAAAAGTTTCGAAGAAGTTGTTACATTAAACTTGCACCACAACTTTGAGGGTTAACGAGAAAACTTACCAACAAGAAATGCATCAGCCTATTTATTTTACGATTTTCAACGTACCTGAAATACAAAGAAAGCTCTTAGTAATAACATATAAAATACTACTGAACTCATTTATACCAGTTGTGTTTTCTCTAGCAGAAACTGTACATTACTTTGTGAACTTTATTTTAAAGCCCCCAAATCGCTCAATTAAAATTACGTACTACCAGTTCATTTTAAAATAGACAATTATTACGGCTTGATTCTCGACATCCAATTTAAAAGCGACCAATTTTACCTAAAATGTTTATATCTTAGGTCCTGGCAACGGTTACCGTTTCATAAACGTCAATAGCATCATATGGCGACATTAAAAAAATTATAACTTATGCTATATCACGCGATTCGTAGATTATCCTACTGCCGCGGTCTGCCATTTTTACTTGCTTTTACGATAAAGGAAGTATTGGATTCACTCCAAAAATTCGAAATTGAGTTTTCAACAGATCTTCACGTTTTAGAGTCCCCTGAACCCAAACAACATATATTTTTTCATTGGTCTGTGTGTGTGTGTGTGTGCAGGCGCGTGCTGGCCCGCCGGGCTACCGGGCATTTCCCGGTAGGCCCTGAGTTGCCGGCCCTAGGACTATTCTTACAATAGTCTGTTCTTTAAAAAATATAAATTATCAAAATAAAGATCACTTTCGTTTGACCACGTTAATAATGTTGCGAGGAACCAAATTATAGGCAGTATAGACACCAGATTTGTGGATCATTGATTATTTTATGGTGATTTAGAATACTTGAAGCGTCCTAGATTTCCTGAGTATTCCAATGAACTCCTTCAATAGAATTTGTGAAGTTATTCCAGCCCTCTAAAAAGCAAAAAAAAAATTGAAGGAAAAGTTAATAACGTTTGCCAAACTGTGGCCTCAGTTTCCAAAAAGAAATTTTGAAAACATTTATGAGACAGATAAAGCTAAAACCATGATCAAGATGAGCAAGGACAAGAAAATGAAGAAAGTCTTGACACTCACTTTGAAGATGAAATTTCCTTGACAAATGTAGTTCCCTCTTATAGCTATCATTGTAGACACTGTTTTCGCATTGTGAAGTGCATTAGTTGTGTATCGTATGTATTTGTGGTTATATGCAAGTATAATTTATGTTCTACTGTATTCGATGTGTATGATTCTCAGATGCCAAATTGGCCCAGTTACCGAAATTAATTTGGCCAATACTGCAACTGAGCAAGAATTTGGGAATTAATTTGGCAATTGAGCGAATTTAGGTTTTACGCAATTCTCGTACTGAGTATTCTATTTGGGCAATTGAGCGAATTCGGCATCTGAGTCTAACCTATACAAGTTTCTTCTCACAATCCAACTTAAGCAAATATCTTGTGCAAATTTATTTTCTAAACTAAAATTATTAATTGCTCGTTTACGCAGCTGTAAGAACATTTGGTAACTCTGCGCTGTTTCTCAATATCCACCAAACCACTTTAATGTCAAATTTCTTTCTGTTGCAGAACGTATAAACTCGATTTTTTTCAGTTTCAGCAGTCGAATATAAATCTTTTTATACAGCTAGTACATAATTTGACTTTATTTCATTTTAAAACCATAATCCTGTTTTATTTTCCACTGATTTTTTGTTTATATCTGTGATAAGAGCTATACAAAGTAGTCTATAACGCCCTAGGGCGTAAATAGAAAGCCAGACCCTCAGACTTGTAAACTTGTCGCCCTCAAAAATGCATAAACATCTTCATAATGCCCTTGGTACATTCATAACTATTCTGGCTCTTAATAGCGGGTGTAAAGTGACTGTTATGGCCTGGGGGTCTATAAAGTTGCTAGGTGGTATAATAACACAGTATAGTATAGCAACACCAACAATCTCCATAGAAACCATAGCACACCAAATATTCACAGCTCCAGCACAACGATGACGCAGTAGTTTGTAGCCAATATACTGAATCCTTCAATTGCGTACATTTCAAAAGTAGAATAAAATAAAATGTTGTATGTGCCACGTGCATAATCACGTTATTTATAACTAAAGCTGATAATTATATGCACTCAAATGTAGGAAAATATGCGCATATATAGGAATACATTTTGATGAGTATATGCACCCAAAGTTATAATATATGCACAAATATGCTCTAATTTTTTTGAAAATAAGTAGTATTCTAAATAATGTAAAAATATCAATTATTTTGTAACAGTATATTTATTTCTCTAATTTTTATTCAAAGACATCATTCATTTTAACGTTTAACTATATAAACATGGACTGCCAACACCAACTTCACATTGTAGGCAACATAAAAATGAGATTTCCCCTAACCCCACCAGACTGTTATTCACCCAACACTCTTGAAATGGGAAAGTAGGGGTTGCTGGCAGTCTATGTTTATATAGTCAAAGATTTTAACAGGGACTTCCCCTTTCCTCTGCTCATTTCGATACGCACACTGCAGTCCAGCGGCAGAATGTGAAAATATATATATATCTCAGTTGTACATACAAATTTTATTAATAAAATGAATAAAATAGTAAATTTTACAAATGATTCTCAAAAAGTTCTTCATACATTACAAATTATTACTAAATATAACCAAATATGCAAAATCCATAAAATATGCTCAAAAACATATAAATATGCAAAATATGCAAAATGAAACTTGGCTTAAACGATTTGTTTTCACATAATTAGTATACATATGCAAAAAGTTTCGCCGGCATATCAATTATACAAAATATGCATTTGCCATATTATAATATCAGCTTTATTTATAACCATCGAGAAATTTAAAGCCCTCCTCTCTGAGTCGCCCTTTAAACATTTCCTCGACTATAATTAATCTATTATGCCCTTAATACATTAATAATTGACCTAACTCACAAAACTATCTCGGCCATAAAATAAGCTCTTCAAATTTTGTACTTAATATATAAATAGCTATTATCCAACACCTTCTCAACCTAAAAATATTAATACAGTTATTTCAAATAAAACAAGTTCATCATTAGTCAGCCACTAGTGAGGGAAAAAGCGAAAAGTCGAGGAGAAATAATTATTATGGATACATAACAACTAAAATTAAAGGCTTGCTTGTAATTTTTAAATGTTACTAATATCATGTTAGCGTAAAAAAATTCAGAAGAAAAAATAAGTTAAAGAGATTTAATAGAGGTAATGGATAAAAAGTTGTATTGGACAACGGGCGTCGTGGTTAAGGTTTTTCTTTCGTGACTAATTTATTTATTTTTATTTTATTTTATTTTATTTTATTTTATTTTATTTTATTTTATTTTATTTTGTACTCAGCCGTCCGTGGACGCTTGTTCAAGCTACATTCGACACTGACACGTTCAATAACTATTATTAGTAGCTTCAGCGTACTTATGCGAACGTTTTGTCCGTCCGTCCGTCCGTCCGTCCGTCCGTCCGTCCGTCCGTCCGTCCGTCTGTCTGGATCGCCTGTAATTTTCGAACGGCTACAGATATCGAAATTTTGAAAGGGGGCAAAGTTGTTGCTAAAGTCCCGAGCACCTTCATGCGCTATTTGGTTTTGGCGAAAGGTGGCGATTTTCCACTTTGCAAACAAAATTTCCAAGCATTTTAGCACGGTGGCGGCTCGTTCACTTGGCGCCATCTACAGAACGTCGGTGGTCACGTTTTGAACTACACATTCTGAAGCTACTCGTTAGACCTGTCCTTGAGCAGTTTATTTTTAAATACATTTTATTTACTAAGTTTTGAGTTTTGTAACCCTACCTAATTCTATGACACCAATTACTGCTTATACTATATTTCTACCGCTTTATATCATCCTACAACCTTGAAAAAATTAAAATTTTGCCACGGGTATTTTTTAGGGGCCTTTCCTAAAATTTCAATGCCCGGGCCCTCTGTAGAGTCCCAGCACGCGCCTGTGTGTGTGTGTGTGTGTCTGTGTATGCCTGTGTGTCTGTGAACAGAATATCTCAAAAACGAAAAGAGGTATTTCGTTGAAACTCCATATATAAGTTTTCTGTACTATGTAGATACGACAGCAAGCTTTTTAAGAAAATTGCATAACCGGAAGTAGGTGTTTACTCTTGTGATTTTTCAGTTTTTTTCGATTTTTTCAAAAACGACTATAATACTTGTTTTGAAACTTCACATTTTTATTAATTTTTTAATGTGTATTGATGTGAGATAGGTGATCTTGCAGTTGAATGCTTCTAAAATGGGTTTCCTTTGTTTTCTTTCATATTTTTTTATTAACTCCTAGTTTAAATAGAACACCCGGTATATTATTAAATTTTTGAATTCAGCTTAAAATTTATCTCTTCAACTAACGCTCTATTTTGTACAGTTTTTGTAGAATTTGTAATTTTTGAAAATGTTTGACATATGCTTAAAAATTAAAATAAAATTTTTGGCTAATTATAAGATCACTATAAAAAGAAGTTGTGTGCGTGTATCACACCAGATCTTTATCTAAAAATTTTTGGAAAAGGCGAAGCTACTAGGAGAATACTAGCAGTCGCATAGCAAAAAGAAAATTTACATAACATAATACCATCTCATGGTCATCTGGAAGACTATCCATCGCACTCGGAAAGATTTTATAAAATTCGCGTCGTAGTTAATTATGTGCGCGTGGCCCAATTAACCAAAGCTTCGTTTACTTACATCTATTAATCGCATAAAGCTTGTAAGAAATTGTATGTATGAGAAGGAAACCTATAGACACCTGTATTTTAACAACTTATACGTGGGCACCCATAGTTATTGTTATTGTAACGAATTTCTCCAAATTAAGCTAGAGAGTGGTATATGAAAAAGATATTAATGCATTTTTATGTGAAGCATGAAAGACCACTGTAATTTAGAAAAATTTGTTTGTATTTCACATTGTTGGCCTTTTTTCAATGTGTACCCTGGGACTTGATTTAGTTAGTTAGTAACACTACAAAATTAGGAGTTTTTGGATTGTTCGTAAGTTTTTAAATCAATCCGCCATGCTAAATAGATCAGTTCTTGACAAATACTGCCCTACAATAAGGCCTCAAACCATCTCTGGGTAAGCTCGGTCTTCACTCTCCTAGTTACTATCTAATTTCAAATAGGTACATTTTTTATGTAATGTACGCTTTTAATAGTCTCAACTGTGTCTGGATATCTACCTCGTCAAATCTTGATACTAAAAGTCATCAGATAAAGTTGAGATGAATCATGGCTATACGTTGATCCCATACGTGAGCCGGTATCCTTAACATATGTAAGCTCAGTTGATCACTTTCTGCGCAGCGTTGAGATTTAGTACCAGTATCTTGTATAATATTAACGTACTGTGCTACACGTTGCATTTTATTTTTTTAATTTTTATCTGCTAATCAACTTTCACCCGCACCTACAGGTAATATGCCTTTCAGATTCGTCCTTATCGCGATATAATTTTCGAAAATAAAATCAGAAAGAGAAACGATAACATTTTAGGAATGAAAACGTCAAATAAATTGTCAGTTAATTATTAAAATTACAGCGGCTATAGGAGTTTACGTTCATAGTAATTAACGTATTAAGAGGGGTAACCCAGTATTAACATTCGAGCCTATTTTTACCACTCGAGCGAGCGCAGCGAAGCAAGAGTGGTAATTTATGTGAGAAATGTTAAGACGGTTTCTCCTCGAAATGCATTCATTAGTTTATTGTTCATTGAGGCTATAATTTTGAATCAATAATAATTACTAAAAACTGGTAAATCGAAATCGGACTACCATGAATATGTGTGATGTTGCTATAGTGAATGCATGTTAAATGAGTGGATGCATGTTAAATGTATCTTAACATTCGAGGGCACGATCATGTTAAACACTGTTTGAAATTTCAATGAACAATAAAATATTTAAATACAAGATATGAGCTGTTTGTTATCTCGGAACGTAACGACAAACTGTTTCAAAGATTACCCCTCAAAATACGTATATAGCTGATAAAGCAACATGTTTTCTTAAGACGATATGTAATACCATAGTCGTTTTTAACTTGGAACTTTTTTGTTAGTGTGTTCGATAGGATTTTATTATTTTATTTCTGAGTCAGACCCATAGGTGGCAGCTCCTATGCCTGCCGTAATTCAAATCCGCCCTAGAAAAGTAAATCATTGTCCAATAAGCAATTAAACTCTCTTTCCGAAGCGACAGAGCGCAGACTATATTAACAAACGAACACCATACTGGCATCGGAAATTTGCATCGCCGCATGAAATATTGGAACGAAGAACTTGCTCGCAGCACTCGGCTCAGCGTAATAAATTTACTAACTAAACTGCCTGATTTATCATGCACATTATTAAACTGAAACGGGCCGTGAAAGCCGAAATCCAAGCGGGTAAGTGTGCCTGCGAAGGTGCGTTTTTGTCAACGTGCCTTTCAGCCGATTTCTAAGCAACTCCTCGACTGTGGCCTGCTGAAATGCGCACTGCGTAAAAATTAATCAAGCGAACTTCGCACGGTCCCACCTTCTAACGAGAGTTTAAGTTTCCAGCACGAGCTGCCCGGATCCACCCTCGAAAAACTTTATGACTCAATAACGGTGAATTTATGCCTTTTCCATCGCTGCCAAACCATTTAGTAGCTCGAAAGTTTTATATTCCTCTTATTTCATCGCATTTTAACACTTCCCGTGGTTTTCGAAACGGGACTTTACGATGGGATAAAAAAATGCCACGGGTGACTTCTGGAGATTTATGTAAGCCACATTATTAAACTTTGGCAATAAAGTAGTACTGATACTTGCAATAAAGCTGGCCGTAAGGTTTTCGTATGGATATGCTGGGCTTTGTTCGGCGTTTCCTGATAAAAATATTGAGGCAGTTTCCCTTTCGATGGCTTTCTGTTGCCACGGAAATTAAAACATATGGTTTTTATTGTGAAGCAAAAAACAGATCAAATAAATTTATTGTTAGTTGAAAATCGAAAGGCGAAACTGCAGACATGCATGAAAAGCTACACGTGTGTGCAAAAACGAATAATTTTATCACAGATTATGGATCAGCTGACCCTTGCTTCACTTTAAACCATACCGATACTCTGAAAACTCAGACGACCTTTGGCGTGAACACACAGACGATTTGGCAAGTGGAACGCAAGAAAGCTATTGGAGCCCAATACTCGCCCTGTACAAATGTTAAAGGAGATGGACAAACATAATGCAGATCATAGATTCAATCTCATAGCCGAATAAAGGTGAAAACAGCTGTTGATAGTTAAGGCTCCTTATTTTCAGAAGACTATTTATTATTTGAAAAAAATTTGCATCTGCAACTTTATTGTTGATGATAGAATTTTTGGAAGAAAGGCAGATTGCAATGTTTCAATAATAATACTTTTAGATATTTCTATTTTTTCCATATTACAACACAAAGTAAATGGTTTAACAATGAAAAAACAACACAAAGTGAGCTATCACTTGATCTTCCACTGCAATCTTGGATTAAATAAAAAACAAAAACGCTTAATATAATGTTCCTTTTTCGACGTTTCAACCCAAAAATCATAGCAATAAGTTATTCAAGTACAACTTGAATAATAACAAACAAATAGGTACCTTAAAACCTATATATAAAGCGCAAACAAAATACAAGCTAGAATCGACGGAAAACTCAGTCCACTTCCGTTTCAACATTATCATGGATGAAATAATAAATAAGTGCACAATCTAAGAGGATACAAAATGATCAATCGTAATTATACAGAGTTGTGCTACGCCAACGCTTCAGTATTAGTGGCAGAAAATTATCTCAGGACTGCTGTACCTATTTAACTGCGCAACTAAATCGTTTAATATGGTGATATCTTCTAAAACGAAATGTATGGCAACAGCTACAACATAAATTAGATACAAACTAGTCGTTTAAAATATTATACAAGAAATGAAATTCAACAAACAACGAAGACAACAAGAATAGCAGTATGCCTAAACGACTCGATATGGGGAAATAAATATATATTGCTATGAACACATTTTAGTAGTCTTCATATTATGTAATAGTTAATAGTAATTAATAACATAACTAGCGAAACAATAGTATATTACATACCGATGTTGGAAGTGTTTCATTTCTGTCTAGAGATTAAGTAGTTAACCGAGACGCGCAGAGTCGAGCTTAACTTTATCTCGAGACAGGAATGAAACTTTTTACCGTGGTATGTATACTATTTTATGCGCAATCATCTAATTTTAAAAATAACTAGAATTGAATTCTGAATAATAGATATCTTGATGTAGCAAATATTTTTGTTACCATGAAAACAACCCACTCAATATTTTTGTTACCATGAAAACAACCCAGTCTTCAGGTATGCAATATTTTTCGGGGTATGTAACAATTTCCCGGCTAGTTTCAGTAATCTTCTAGTTCCCAGCTGTTGACATGTCATGAAATTGACACATACAATGTGATCGCGAATAAATATTATTATAAGGATGTTCAGC
The DNA here is from genome assembly GCA_940337035.1 of Agriotes lineatus. NCBI lineage: Eukaryota > Metazoa > Arthropoda > Insecta > Coleoptera > Elateridae > Agriotes > Agriotes lineatus. The sequence goes on along the minus strand of CALNHX010006469.1, from coordinate 28,167 downwards.
AACTGTAATAATTTGAATTTCAAAATTGTTAAGAAATAGCATAGACCATTAAAATAATTGCATAATGACGTTTTTCAATAGCTTTATCTTTGTTTAAAACAATAAAATCAGAGCAGGCTTGGCAATTCATGTAACAATGTGTAAACTGTAAACAAAACAATTGGGGTAGCTTCTTCGAAACCTTTGGTTGTGAAACTACCAAGCTGCCCCAAAAATCAAGTTTTCTTATGCGTTAATAAATACCCATGTTAATTAAAAGTTTTGTTTAATTGAGTGATTGTGTCCTGGATAATTTGGGGAAGTTTTGCATTGCATTGGGCTTCCGCACAGGTAAAATACGAGGCGTCGAAGTGGTCCAGTGGAACCTGTGTTCGTTTGGGCATATTCTACGGAGGTCGAGCCAGCTTTATAAGTTTCTATACGAGTGAATAAGAGATCAGCGGCCGTGTAGCACAGCCTAGTACGAGATTTGAGGTGCCAGCTTTATTGGAAACTGTTCCAGAGTTGTCCGAAAGTATCAGCCTCTTACCAGGTGGGTTCCAGCGTAGATTTGAGCCTTGCTAACAAACAACAAAGATTGGCCCAGAGCATCTTGGGAATTCCAGCGAGTGGCAGGTAGCCCTATTTTCAACGGAAAAGCCATCAAAAGGTTACATTTGCCCCTTAAAAGTGTTAGTTTTGTGAATGTGCTCTCTTAGAGTCATTTAGTGCATTTCTTCCGGTTCGTGGCGTGGGTAGACGTGTTTTGTTTATGACACGGAATACTTACGGTTTGTAAAAAAGTTGTCAGCCTGTTTACGTATTCTGGAAGTAAATAAACCGCTTTGGTTTTGTATTAATCTCATCAGTTAAAAATATAAGCCCAGTGTGTCAAATCCGATTAGATAAATAAATGTACAGAGAGCTTACAATTAAATGTTTATTTTTAAATAGGACCTTAAACAGTAATTCATACCCAAACGTATTAAATTAATAATGATAACAAAAGCAAGTTTATATTCGTTTTTAATTAGATTAAGCGACCTAATGCTGGGATGACAGTAAATTAGAATTAGAAATTTAAGCATTATTACAGTATAGCTCGGCAAATTACTATGTAGAAAACATGAATGAGATGAAGACGTCAATCGAATGAACACGGAAATAGTTAGAGTAACATGGGACAAATCAGAAAAGAGAAGTACAGAGAGGCCACAAAAGAGATGGAGTGGCAATCTCAACACAAGCGGAAGAAAGGCATAATAGACGAAGAAGGAGCAGGTACAATACCCAAATCAAAGATGAAAGAAAAAGAAGAAGAATTTGAATGAGATATATAAGCTTCTGTGTAATTTAAATACAGATTGTTTAATAATATTTGAGGTGAACTTTGGAAGGCTGTCAACATTAGATAATGTAAAGTGCCTTTCATAAATATTTTTGCAGAAGTTTATTGCACCAATAATAAACTCAATGTTTTCCACCAGTAATAGTTTCGGTCCTTTAAGAGGATACAGCAACAAATAATTGTCAGACCGGTATGTACTATAAGCAATACCCCCAATTACCAAACATATTGACAAGTAACCAAACACGAGGAGTGTAAATGGGCAATTACTAGTTTCACAACAAGGAGTAACATTAAATTTTCCCTTTGACTTGCAATTAAACCGATCATAAACTTCCTTTCCCTATAACTTACTTTCCTTATAACTCACAATCAGATTACTCACAACTCTACGGCGCAAGTAGGTCAACAAAATCAAATTAAAATCAATTTTATGCTGATACTGAAGATGAAAATATGATCACAGTCAACAGTTGACAAGACGTAAACGGAAATAAAAGAAAACGGATAATAAGGCCCAATAAAGCAAACAACTCTGTCTCAAGAAATAAACCAAACTGGTCAGTAAAACCCATATTCCAATCTACCTCAAATAAACAAAGGTGAAGTTAATACAGAAATTTCAAAAGCTCTAGAATACAATGGAGAAACTACCAAGACCACCCTCAATATTTACATAAGGGGTGACAAGTTATTCAAACATGGTCAAAGATTTCCAACATGTTGCGGAAGATGAGCAATACAAAACCAAAAATACGGTAAACAATGACGCTAAAGTTAGTACCAGTACTCGGGATACATACAGAAAGTTGATTAGATAGTTGCATGACAAGAAATTAGTTTATCGTACGTGCCAGATAAAGACGGAACGAGCCTACCGCGTAATGCTGAAACACATAAATTATGCGGTACCAGCTAAAGAAATAAAAAACAATTGTAGAAACTAGGACACAAGTTAGAAATATAGCAAATGTAAGGAAATTAAATATCCTCTTCCAACCTTTTTTATAGACCTTGAATCCGCACCAAACAATAACGAAATCTACAACTTGAAGTGTATACAAAATAAAAATGTCACTGTTGAGTTGCCTGGAACAAGTACAGAAGTACCACAGTGCACAAGGTGCCAGAATTATAATCATACCAAAGTGTGGAGGATTCCATAACTGTAATGACAGTTTTGCATCCAGCCCTTTCTGCAGTTTTCCCGCATTTGTATTTTAAATTTTAGTCTATTTTCCAGTTTAGTCACGCCCAAATTAAAAGTTCAATAAGGTTTCAAAATCCAATCTCGTTCGTTAGCATTTCTCGGCTTGCGGGCAGCGTTTTAAATCTAAATTTAGCTTTGTTTCACGCATACATGACGCTATGTGCCTTTATCGTATTTTAATGGGTTGGCCACTACATAAGGTCGCCGTTTTCTGCCGGTTTAGAGGTCCATTGTCTGCAATTTTATGGTTCACACAGGCCGGGATTATCTTCGTGCTCCATGCAAAATGCTGATTTAGGATTGCACCATAATGGCACTTTCCGTACCTTTCACATAAGTTGGACACAGTACGAATATAAATGGCGCTTGAGCGCTTGCATTTGGCGTTAGGATTCAACCTGGATCATTCAATCTTCAGCCCGCACTTGGACAGTCAACAAGAGTCTTTGGTCCCTAGGCGAGGAATCAGCCTCGATGCGTAAGTGGAAATTGTGGAGTGTTGAAGCCATATGGTTGCTATCGGTCAAGCCCTGTATTGTTTGAGTGGCGTGTTGGTAAATGTTTAGCCAAGGAATCTCTGCTTCGTGGAGCAGGCACCTGAAATTAAACGCTTTAAGCGGTTTATAAATGATAACATCGTTTGTGTTAAACTATCGAGTAATGAAGTTGCGTGTATGTCGTACCACAACATCTGCCTATCGCACGTGCTTCAATTTCACCCCTATGCAGTTTCCTGCCATTCTTCTGGTATTTTAAAGGTAATTGTTTGGACGCGACCCGCAGTTTGGTTAGACAACGTCACTAAGCAGCTAAATCCCTTCAAAAAATATTATGATATCGTGCATGAATTTTAACGAGCGTAAATATACAGTGAAACGATTGTCGAAATGTCGCCATGCTATGCAGCGTTGTCGTTCATTTAAATGTTAAGATGTTGAATAGAACTTACCGCCTTCATGTAAATTTTTAGTATTTACCGTCAAGTTGTAACGTTTGTATGTAGTTTAACGTTGTGAGAGTGGAGTAATTATTGTCATTTTATTATATTTGATTATTCATCGTCAAGATTTATGGTTGAGGGTAGTTCTTTGTGTAAATTTAAAGTTGTTGCCGTTTCTGATGTGGTTATGTCAATTGTCGTCAATTTTACTGCTTGTGTTTAGTTTAAACGTTTCGCAATTAACCTCACTAACCTTTTTCGAGTAATGTTTAACTGTAAGGAGTAATTCTTTCGATGTTTATTATCATTTACATATTTTTCTACTTTAAAAAGGTTCACTTTTAATTAGTTGTGCTTTCTTTAATAGATTTATGATGATTGCACTCGTGTTTTGTGTATTTTCCTCTGTACAGGGATACAGGTAGCTGTAATAGAATATAAGCCAAGGTAGGTTCGACCTAACTGTTCGTGGAACGGGGCTCAAGCTTTGCCAAGGTTGAAGCAGAAAGGTTGGGGGTCGTTGGTTCCACTTTCACAATGAGTCCACCTTAGTGTTTTTTTCGATTTAGACAGTAAAGTGGTGGCGCTTAGTAAATAACAACTTGATATTGTTTACCTGATCGTAGCCGTAATTTCAGGTCGTAAATAACCCCCCTTCTCCACTGAGTGAACCGGCAACCTTTGTTACAGCCCATCGTAACGGGATTGAGGCAATCGATCCGGAAAAAAATCCGATTTTGTGTCGTGTCAATGTCCTTTCGACGAGTTCCGCCTGTAACGAGCTGGTGTCTTGTCGTAAAATCCATTTCGTAATGCAACAAACTGATACTGTCGTAAAAACCATTTCGTGCTGTAACATAATTTCAAAACATGCAAAAAACTAGAACACGGTTGCAACTTGTGCGCTATGCCAAGCTTCACACCCACTTAACTACAAAGCTAAGTTGGTCGCCTAATGGCTAATTCTTTACGAATAGCTCTCTGAAAGACAAATAAACAAATAAAAAAAAGATGAAGTAGTTATTTTTTAATAAAATTGTGTTGATATTTTGCTAGTTGCAAAAACACACTACTGATAAAACGTAGGTAAAAATTCTCTACTGCAATAATTATTATTACACCAACTACCCAGATTGAACAGCACATGGGCGCACAGCGATTATCATAAAAAAATACTAAAATACATTACGAGTTACCACAATACAGGCCGGGCTCCATAGTTCAGTGGTAAGCATTTTGGCTACTCTACTGATCTAAGGGTCGACAGTTCAATCCCCGATCCCGGTGAGGTTTTTAAAAATAAAAAATGCGGATGAAAACCTCTACGGAATGCCATCATTGGGAAATGATGTAAAGCCGTGGGTCCCATGTTACTATAAAGTGTAGCATGTAAAAGATTCCTTGCTAGGCTTGGAACTCCTTAGTCTCGGAAAAATTTTAAGTAAGACTAAGGTACCTGATACTCTGCATGCCTAGACCTTGTCCAAGGAGTTGCCATAAAGGGCATATAAAAGCCTAATTGCTAGACATGAGACTCCCCAAAAATACTACTACTACAACTAACACAATACAAAACTGACTTTGTGAAAGCCACTATGACAAGAAAAGAAATCAAACACCTACATAACAAGAAAGCATCGGGATACGACCTGATAACAGCTGAGGTACTACAAGAACTACTCAGAAAAAGGAATAACACTTTCCACTGTGATATTCAGTTCAGTTCTACGGCTAGTGTACTGGCCCAAAACAACTTAATTCGCATCAGTAGTCCTTATACTAAAATTAGGTAAGCCCCTTACTGAAGTAACTTCTTATCGGCCCATTAGCCTCTATAAGTTCCAGACTCCTTGTATATAATAGCATAAAGGAAAGTACACATAATACGAACTTCCCTAGAAGACCAAACATATTTTACTGCAACATGTCTTTATATCATTCAGGTTTTTGTTAACGTCTGGCATAGATTTTATAGAATATAACCTACCACACCAGTACTTTCTATTCTTTAAATCATATTTATCAGATCGTTACTACCTAGTCAAGTTTAATAACGGCACATTACAAATTCACCACATAACATATGGAATGTCACCAGGGAGTATACTAGAGCCTCTTCTTTACCTCCTTTTTACATCTGTCCTTCAAGGTACCCAAGAAACCGAAACAGGAACATTTGTAGATGACACGGTAATTCTAGCCACAAACGAAAATTCAATAACGGCCAGTCAATATCTACAAAATAATTTAAAGATGATTGAAGAACGGCTCGAAAATGGAGAATATAAGTAAATGTGCATTAATCCAACCACATAACAATTGCGTTAAAACGCTCATCACATCCTGAAGTTTCTCTCAATAACGCACAAACCCCCCAAACAAATGAATTAAAGTATTTCGGTATGCATCTACGAGTACACTCTAAGCAGACATGGAAGAATCACATCAAGAAAAAGGGTAAAGAAATAGACTTGAAAATTAAAGAGCTGGTGTGATATACGCGCACAAATTCCTTTTACAGTGATCTTATAATTAGTTAAAAATTTGTTTTTCATTTTTAAGCATTTCTTCGTTTCTCAAATATACTCGCATGATATATGACACTTTCCCAGCTTGTTATGCTGTAATGTTTTAAAAGTCCTTGCGAAGGGCGTTCTGGATTTATATCTCGGGTAAGCTCAAATCGGAGAAAATGTTCACTCAAACTCAAATATATATAGTCAGGAAAACACAACTTATTTACCAACGATATATTATTAACTATATGTACAAAATAATCGGTAGTTCTAAGCAAACTGAATTGTATATTAATACAATTATCAATGTCCACAAGGGCTGCGTTTCTTTGCTTCTTGGAAAACTGCCACCCACTTAGCAGGTGTCCGGTGTCGGCGGGATTTGTCCTGGTGCGAAGTATGTATTTCGGCCCTGTATGTCGGATGTCCGCAACGCGGTTTAAAGATAAGCGGTTTGTTTAGAATTGGTGCTCTGCAAACAAACGCATAAATTAAATGGTTAGGAGATATCTGCGGCTCCGGGAGTGCGTTGCGTAAGGGCTAGTGCGGGATGTGCTGGTGCCTTAGGATGGACATACGTTGTTCCCGGAGAAGCTGCGCCGTGAAGTTGTCCCTGCTGAAATTTGCTGGTCTTATCAGGTAAATAGATTTGACAGCTCGACGTTCGATTACGGTGAATTCATCTGCGCTTGGACTAGAGGAGCGGGCTTTGGCTTCGAGCTCTAGGAAGTCGTGTTTGGACGTAAATTGCTGACCCTACAGGTAAGACACGTAAGGCGGTTATATTATTCGTACTGCCTTCATACAGAACGTACAACATGGTTTCTTCAAGTTAAATTGTGAATAAATTATAATATTCTCGTCGCATACGGTAGTGTCGGGGACGTGAGGGCTTTTAATTATCAGGAATAATGTTAGGAGACAGAGAGATGCTGTTACATTCTAACATACAGGCCGGGTTACGTGGGTATGTTACGAGATATAGAGACACTGTCACATTCTAACACCAGGAGAGGATTTAGAGGTAAGGAAGTCCAGAGATTCAAGGCGGACTGCTGGTCGGGACCGGTGGGCTCAAGTGACTTGAAATGGTTGCGGAGTCTTCTTGTATACTCTCCGCGCGGCTTTATCGGTGCAGCGGCTCTGGGTAACATTGAGTGGGTGGTGGCGCCCTGGTTGTTTCTTCGTGTCTTTGCGCATAGCGGGTGCGTGAATTGTTATCATCAATTCGAGCGCCGGATAGATATAATGCTCGATTAGACGATGTACAAATTAAATACATTTAATGTATCGTTAAAAATTTGCTGCAGAAGCTAGCGTTACAATGTAATGTACTATAATTCATGTATAGTGTGCGTTGTTGGATTGTTATAAATAGTGTCATAGCTTCTTGTGTTAACAAATGTATCGAAAGTAGCATCGCTCGAGGCTCCCGTAACAAGGCAGTTAAGAACATAGATTTAGCTTATAGAATAATTATAAATGTCCTCTGAGTGCTAATTAAAATAGCAGAAGAAGCATTTGACGCAATTTGTGTTTGAAGGTAGCTGGACTACATAATTTTTTAAAGCAAAATTATTCTAATTATATATTTTTATGATTTTATAGGTGAAACTTCGCTCAAATAAAATAGTTCGATGAGCAAGTGGGGTTAGTGTGACTTTAAACCTAATATTTAAGGTAAGTGCTGCAGCGATTGTCACCTGTTGATGTTGTGAAGATGATATCAAAAGATATTTATAAACAGTTTATTATATTGGTTCCTCCAAGCAACACGTATTTAATTCCAACCTTTATAAATGATCATATTTATGTCAGATATAACGCCCCAGTTTTATTTACTAACGCCTAAATTTGAAACAAAACACGCACAATTATTACCTCTCATTATAAAGACTACTTGAAATTACAAAAGATGGAAATATCGACATTAAAATTTCTGAACAAGTATCATAACAGGCGAAGCTGCGGTTCCAATCCCTTAATTCCCAAACGTATAATTACTATTAAAATATTGTTCTTCAATTACCCCGAGCAGCTCATAGAATTAAGAAGGGATTAAAATAATCCCATAAACGTCAAGGAACGTCTTGGAAGGCGATTAAATATTAACGGGCTGAAAGGCACCCTTAAAATTACATGATTTATTTAGGAAGCGCCGAGATATTTCCTTGGCATTGCAAGGCCCCGCACGGAAAAATCACACGCCATGCAATCATAACCACAAACTACCACCATCCCTATAATACCCCTCGTTTACAACTGCCTCGGCGATGCGTCACAGTCTTGGCCCACTGTTCGACAGCTTTTTTTCAGGAAGCTGCTGCAGAAAACCATCAAGAATATTGTGAGTGATTGATTGCGAACTTTACGAAATCAAAAGACGCAAATGCATGAGATCGTTTCTGCAGATGCGCTTGCGACTAAAGGACTAAAGACAATCACTAACAGGAAAGGGACTAATACTCGAATCTGAATAATTCGACAAATTTTTCACGGTGAATATGGTAATTTGCGAGGTAAAGTTCTCGATAAAGGTTTTAGATCATAATTAGGAAGTGTAGAAAAGAACATGTAAAGTATGTAAAATATATTTTTCACTCTTATGTTCAACCCTATGTATGAATAATGAGAGAATGTTGCTATGCATGACAATGCCCATCCACATGTTTTTTACGTATAAAGATGCAAATAGTGGTGTTGTGGAATTGAGTCTAACATTTTAATCAGAATGGTTACATGCTTTACTTTTATTCATATGTTAAAGATGCTACTCCAGAGCTGTCGCTTTAAATTATATTTTTTGCAGTGGATGAAAAGCTGTCTTGACAACTTGTGAGTAGTATGTTTTCTCGAGTAGCTTAGAGATGTGAGGATCTCCCGTTATTAATTTAACGATCGTAATTACGTCTTCAGCGTGGTTCTCCATAGTCACGCTACCTATTCTGCGGAGGTCCTTCAGCCTCCACTAAATTGCTCTATTACTTTTTTCTTTGCTTTTCCCACTTCCTCAGCGTGACAGTTGACAAACGAGCACTTCAGCCGATAACGGAAAAACTTGCTCTACTCACCCTCGCGCACAAAAGCATTTCATCCCGCAGAAACAAAAGGACACTGCATGATAAAACACGAGGAGCCCAAAAGAAGTAACAAGAAAAACGTTTTTAAATATGTGCGCACGAGACGGCGGATCCGCGAAGAAAAATGCCGCGCTCCGCCGTAAGTAACAGAAATGCCCTATTTGGAATATTGCGAAGCCGTCCTTATAACTCCGGAACGGGAAATCGACGCTCCATATTAGAGCAGGTTCCGGAGATAAATTGAGGGGTCTTCAGTGAGAACATAAAATTTTGTAAATGTGATAGGGGCGTATTTTATACTACTTACTATAAAATAGACCCCTGGAAGGCTAATGATCTCCAGGAATAATCCAGGAAATCCTGAATGACTTAATCAGATGTTTTATCTACTTGATTATGCAGAATTTGTTCACATTTTTAAAAGCAAATTTAATAAATATATATGTTAGCGTCCAGACGAATTCTAGCCTTCAGACGAATTCTCAGCCCTTCAGTGGTGTCGATTTCTTGACCCCTGGGTCACCCCCGCTATTAATCACGCCACAAAATGATGTGCGAGACGTGCTGTCCAAAATATGGAAAGAGTATTGTATTACAATTTCAGAATGCGGCGTGTGGACATTCATTCGTCTCCTGGGATGGCACGAAAGTGCCAGCGCAGATCCTTACGTTACTAAAATGCAGAGTAATTCATTTAGTTAATAGAGTTGGTGAGATACATTGTTTTAATTGACTGTTTTATTAATTGTTTACGTTGACATCAGAAGTGGGATTGGCTCGCGTTTCACATAAAAGTGAACTGTAATCGTAATGGAATCAAGAGATGCTTTAACCGATGGTTTTCTTTCTTTGCGGGAAGTGCCGGGCTCGGGCCGAATTTCAACCCCAAAGATGCGGACGCTAGTTGGTGCTGTGTTGAATTTCAACAGCTGGCCGAGAAATGTCGCTGGTCTTCCCGGGAACAGGTGGCTGTAGCCGGGAAAAGGTTTGATGGTTAGAGCCTAGAAGGAAGAGATTGGGATGCGTTTAAGCTAAGTACTTAAGTTAAGAAATACTTCTATTGCTAATATTGCGAGGTTAAAAGGTGAATTTTGTTAATCTGATCGGGACGCTCTGGTGAGAGTGACATGTTTTATAAGTTCTTTTAAATGTTGGTATGAGGAACGGAATCCTTCCGATCGTAACTGGGAAAATTTAAAAATTGATCTACAAATTGCGTTTCCTCGAAAACGTAATGCTGGTCTTAAGTTATCTGAGTTTAGTAATTTTAACAGTGATTTGTGTCCTTTTATGAGGACTATATTACGGACGAACATGAAGGATCGTGTTGAAAAATTTAAATAAACTTAATTGTTAAGAATTGCCCCATAACCGATGCTGCTAGCATATCGGTATACAATTCGGTTTTTGATTAGGATCAAAATCCGGAGAACAGGTCGGGTCGTTAACATATTTGTTAAGATTTTAATTCTGGCCGTTCTGCCGTGTGGAATTACTTTTTTGTTAAAGCTGTTAAGGGGGCGGAGCTGTTAATGTAGCAATTCTTTAAAATAATGGCGGAAATGGCTAACTAAGTCCATTAACTGCCGAACTTGTTTTACATTTTTCGGAACTGGATAATTAAGTAAAACTTTGTTTTTTATCAAGTTTAACGAGAGTAGAGCAGAACAAAAATGATAGAACCCGTCACCTTAGTATTGCACTGAGAGTTGGAACCTTAGCTTCAAGCAGTAGTTATTAAAGAACAGGTTGTTATATTCTATAGAAGAAGGTGTTTTTTGCGTTAAATGCGGACACGGCGTTACATCCTGTTGGGCCAAAGAAAAGGTTACAAAGGGTACTAGGCCCAATGTAAATGTGTGTTCGATAAATTTTACAACTCCTTTTACGCTTGTGTTAATTAAGAACATACTTGTGTATTGCTTATTCGATTCCGGCGCTTGTTGTTCCCTGATAACCGAAAAAATAGCTAAACAGGTTGGAGCTCATTGGACTTCGTGTCATGTCGCATTGCAGGAATTAGGGTCGAGTAGTACTTTTACCTTGACGCGCACAATTTTGATTGTTTCTTGTGAGGGTGTCACGCTGGAACTCGATTTTCATATCGTACCGAATGACGCTATAATTCATCTGAGTTTGACATAGGATGTACTCTTCAGGGTGGCGAGCGTCACTGCCTATTAGGTCTACTTAACGCACATTTGGAAATGTTCACAAATAGTAATAAAGTTCGTAGTGTAACCTGCGGCGAAATGGCTATAAAGTTAACTTCTGACCGATTTGTTTCGTACCACCCATTGTTACGGTATTAAATGCTCAGATCGACATTGATCGAGAGCACTGTCAAAAATCGGGTACAAACTACAGGGTTCGCCGGCTTTACTGAAAAGAACACAGATCTTAATGTGTTGGAGCAGATTTCGTTGCTCCGATTCCTCGCACTTGGCTCAGTCGGGAAGGCGTGGTTCGAAGAATTAAATGAAAAACCGACGGGGTACTTACCCTAAAGCTTGCTTAAAAGAAAAAGAAATGCCTGAGCGCCACTTGGTTCTGATTAGGGGTGGATAACGTGTCTAGAACCAAGAACAATACACGTAGCCTATGTAGAAGTCCTCCAGGTTCGCCGCTATTCACCTCGGCGCTGTCCACCGGGCTTCCTCCGAGTCTTCAGATTTCAACACACAGGTGGCCACGAAGCAAATGACTTACCTTGATTGGCCACCCGCCTAGTTTAACATAAAAACACAATGACTGACACTAACCCCAGTTTTTAGGGTTCACTTATCAACAAGGACATGCTGTCGTCTTTACAAATTAATTACATGTGGCCTTTGCCATGCTAAATGGGTTGAAGACCCATACCAGGAAGGTTTAGCATTCACTAAAAGAATAAGTTGAACTTTAATAAAGTTTATTATTGAAAGGAATTAAATGGCACAAATATTCACATGAAATATCGGGGCCCCCAAAAAAAAACAATTACCCTATTATCTAAGAAAAGAAATATATAGTTACACGCTGGGCAACACGAAGTACATAACCGGGGTGAAGCCCCTGATTGATAACACATACATCAAATTATAGGCTTGAGTAAACGGGCGCAATGTTTATGAGCACTCGGAAAACACACAATAAAATTATAGACGCCACTCAACTCGGCACGTCAGTTACGCTGTAGAAACAATAAACAGATCCTACCTGAAAGCTGTCAGAATGTTATTTGGGGTTGGCGATAGTTACGAACTCCACTTCGGCGAAGGCCGGCGTGACGTTGCAGAGGTGTAGCGGGTTCCCCAAATGGGAACGAAAGGGTTGTACAGGGACCAATTCGGTACGGTTTACCCCACGAAGAAGGATGGCAGCCAGCGGCGGGCGACGGGTAACTCCGAATTAACACGGCTTCACAGAATTCGCAACTTGCCGAAACTTTTTCCACTGATATGAAAAGTATTGTAGGCTTATGAGGACACCTTTGTTGAATGTGCAAAAGGGTGCAACTTGCTTTTCCACTCCTTGCTGGAGGGCAAAAGCCGATAGAAGGCGCCTCGCCAATAATTCGAAACAGCTTAACGAAACATCGCCCTTAGCCCGCGTACGTGAAGATCACAAAGTTCACATAACGTGGACACTAAATTACACTGCTTCCACAGAAAGTTCCCCGGACCGCAGCACGCGGCCCGGAGGCGACAAAATTTGCACGTTCGTTGTGGTTCACAGCTCGATGTCAATTTATTCAGAAACGCGCGGTAAAACGATGGTCACCCCCGCGCAGAATGATCTCATTCCTTCAAAACAAAGAACCTACCAGCCTTGCAAAAGAAACAAAGAACAATTAACACGAACAACTCTAGAACCTTCGACAACCTAATCAGCGCTTTCAGCGAGCGAGGGGCGCAAATCAAGAAGCTAAGAAAAGGTATCATTTTACAGTCTAATTTCCAGGAATGAAACTTCACGTCGGCCTTGTGCAGGCGTTCGGTTCCTGCATTAAAGAATGAATTCGCGGACCCAATTCGGCAAATGCAACATAAACGGTAATATTTATAATATAGTTTCGAGGAAAGAAATCTTACTATGGCCTTGCGCCCGCGTTAAAGAATTGGTTACTTAAGAAAACAAATATGAAGCGCAAGCATTTCAATACCCGCCGGACTAAATTTAAATGTAACTAATACAGGGCCGAATCCAGGAAAAATTCGGGCAGAATATTTTTAACTAATTTCGTTAATGACCCTTATAGTTGGACTGATAGCAGAAATGGCTGCACGAGGTCGAAAATCATCTAACACCCCCCTTACTAGAGGTCAATTTCCCAAATTGATCCTTAAGACGACCGAGAGAGTTGCTAGAAGATTTGCTTAACTTAAGGTTTGTTTTGCTCTACAAAGAGCTTGTCATAATAGGGTATAAGTCATCACTGTGCACTCTTTCGTCCAACCTACCAATCGAACACAGGGTTACGAAGCCCCAAGGTTCGCAACCTAACTCTCGAAGACCCGTTGAAGAGGGCACGCGAGGCGTCACGGGATCAGCCTCTTGTGTTTGTCCCACAGCAACAAACGATCAAAGAAAGGGGTAGCCACGAACGACAGGAGTCTCGAAGGCCTTGAAGGCCACCTAGCCTAAACTAACCTATCCTGTTCTATCCTATGCTAACGAAGCGAACAATTATATACAGCAGTATGTCACCCATGGTTAATCCATTGTGACTTGGGATTGTCAAGGAAAAGAAAACTAAGTCCACCAAAATCCTCAATTGATGACGATGCCGAAAGCCAAATCGTCTATGAATTCGCAAAATGCGAGACCGAAAATGACTCCAACACCGAACACCAAAAGAAAATCCGGAAAAACAAAGTCTCCAACAAATGTCAACATGAAGTTCACTAAAGACACAACATGCGAACAGCCTGCGCATGACTGACGCACGAAGCTCAAAAGCTAACAACGAAATCGCTCCTCCCAAAGTCCAAAGGGCAGGAATACGATGCATGACCTAAAGCCATCAAAAGTCTTCAACGAAATTGCCTTTCCCAAAATCCAAAGGGCAAAGACACCTAAAGTCAATAAATAACGGAATGATGGAGTCTCGATCGAAAAAGAATTATTTCAGACTTCGGAATGGCACAGCGTAACCAGAATCTGCAAAGATGCAACGCTCTCATACTACACGAGAACACAAGCGGGATTACTTAAGCGGCGTCTTCAAACAGATGTGCAACAAAGCAAAATTTGCCCCACCTCAACCTTCAGAGCGTGGACAGCAACGGTACAAAACGCCAATCCCAAGATAATTTTACGCTGGCCTAGAAGTCACTAAAACAAAACAACAACAGGCGACTAAATCGCAACATACTCCAACACGGTAAACTACTAAGTCAATAAATGAAAAACGTACGACAGAAAGTGTACAGGACACTACGACAAGTGTTGATGCACGCGATGAAATCAGCAAACGAAGTTGGGCGATACACGATAGAAATGAAAACGAAATAGAAGTCAAACAAAAAAATACTACGCCAATCCAACTAAGATGGTTTGAGAGACCTTAAAAATTCGCATACGCGGATCTCACAAACACACCAACACAAAACCCCATCCTAACAACGGACCAATACAGAATAAAGAAAACGAAAATGATTTCCAACTCGTCAACGAACAACAACGCGGCACCACATCAAAGGATAACAACACAAAAAAAGTCAACATCAGTAATCTAGAAGCGTCAATGTCGATGAACTCTAGTAACTTCAACTTAAATTCGGAATAGCACAATAAAATTTCAAAGTAGCTGAAGGCTAAACACAATCAACAATAAATGAATTCAAAAAAGTTCGATACCTTCCAAAAATTTCAGAGTTTTTACGAAAAAGACTAAAAAAACACGGTTTACTTAATGATTCATACTAAAATAAACGATAGCACCAAAAAGAATGGCTCCAAAATGTGCCTTAGCACAGAAAAGAAAATGTTGAAATATTGAACACGAAAAAACACGAAAAAACACAAAAATCCCGCGAAAAATCCCGGGAAAAACAATGTTTGGTTTGTCAAAGGGATAGCAAGGAACTCATTTACTAAAAGAAAACAAATAGGATACGCGTCCTGATATGAAAAAAACACGTTTCCAAATTTCAAAGTCTTAAAAAGTCAAGTTTTCATGCAAAATACTGGAAAAAACTATATGACGTTAATGCCAAACACTAAAATAAAGCTGTATGACAAGAAAAGAAACACAAAAACAATGCCCTAAAGGCGTTATCGACAAAAACAAAGCCACACGTTGGGATAGCCAGTTTATCTGTTACGGTATTAAATGCTCAGATCGACATTGATCGAGAGCACTGTCAAAAATCGGGTACAAACTACAGGGTTCGCCGGCTTTACTGAAAAGAACACAGATCTTAATGTGTTGGAGCAGATTTCGTTGCTCCGATTCCTCGCACTTGGCTCAGTCGGGAAGGCGTGGTTCGAAGAATTAAATGAAAAACCGACGGGGTACTTACCCTAAAGCTTGCTTAAAAGAAAAAGAAATGCCTGAGCGCCACTTGGTTCTGATTAGGGGTGGCTAACGTGTCTAGAACCAAGAACAATACACGTAGCCTATGTAGAAGTCCTCCAGGTTCGCCGCTATTCACCTCGGCGCTGTCCACCGGGCTTCCTCCGAGTCTTCAGATTTCAACACACAGGTGGCCACGAAGCAAATGACTTACCTTGATTGGCCACCCGCCTAGTTTAACATAAAAACACAATGACTGACACTAACCCCAGTTCTTAGGGTTCACTTATCAACAAGGACATGCTGTCGTCTTTACAAATTAATTACATGTGGCCTTTGCCATGCTAAATGGGTTGAAGACCCATACCAGGAAGGTTTAGCATTCACTAAAAGAATAAGTTGAACTTTAATAAAGTTTATTATTGAAAGGAATTAAATGGCACAAATATTCACATGAAATATCGGGGCCCCCAAAAAAAAACAATTACCCTATTATCTAAGAAAAGAAATATATAGTTACACGCTGGGCAACACGAAGTACATAACCGGGGTGAAGCCCCTGATTGATAACACATACATCAAATTATAGGCTTGAGTAAACGGGCGCAATGTTTATGAGCACTCGGAAAACACACAATAAAATTATAGACGCCACTCAACTCGGCACGTCAGTTACGCTGTAGAAACAATAAACAGATCCTACCTGAGAGCTGTCAGCATGTTATTTGGGGTTGGCGATAGTTACGAACTCCACTTCGGCGAAGGCCGGCGTGACGTTGCAGAGGTGTAGCGGGCTCCCCAAATGGGAACGAAAGGGTTGTACAGGGGCCAATTCGGTACGGAGGGCCAGAGGGTCGGTTTACCCCACGAAGAAGGATGGCAGCCAGCGGCGGGCGACGGGTAACTCCGAATTAACACGGCTTCACAGAATTCGCAACTTGCCGAAACTTTTTCCACTGATATGAAAAGTATTGTAGGCTTATGAGGACACCTTTGTTGAATGTGCAAAAGGGTGCAACTTGCTTTTCCACTCCTTGCTGGAGGGCAAAAGCCGATAGAAGGCGCCTCGCCAATAATTCGAAACAGCTTAACGAAACATCGCCCTTAGCCCGCGTACGTGAAGATCACAAAGTTCACATAACGTGGACACTAAATTACACTGCTTCCACAGAAAGTTCCCCGGACCGCAACACGCGGCCGGGAGGCGACAAAATTTGCACGTTCGTTGTGGTTCACAGCTCGATGTCAATTTATTCAGAAACGCGCGGTAAAACGATGGTCACCCCCGCGCAGAATGATCTCATTCCTTCAAAACAAAGAACCTGCCAGCCTTGCAAAAGAAACAAAGAACAATTAACACGAACAACTCTAGAACCTTCGACAACCTAATCAGCGCTTTCAGCGAGCGAGGGGCGCAATTCAAGAAGCTAAGAAAAGGTATCATTTTACAGTCTAATTTCCAGGAATGAAACTTCACGTCGGCCTTGTGCAGGCGTTCGGTTCCTGCATTAAAGAATGAATTCGCGGACCCAATTCGGCAAATGCAACATAAACGGTAATATTTATAATATAGTTTCGAGGAAAGAAATCTTACTATGGCCTTGCGCCCGCGTTAAAGAATTGGTTACTTAAGAAAACAAATATGAAGCGCAAGCATTTCAATACCCGCCGGACTAAATTTAAATGTAACTAATACAGGGCCGAATCCAGGGAAAATTCGGGCAGAATATTTTTAACTAATTTCGTTAATGACCCTTATAGTTGGACTGATAGCAGAAATGGCTGCACGAGGTCGAAAATCATCTAACACCATATCGCCCGTAGTAGAACGACAGCAAGTGCGAGAAATTATCAGTGAGCTACTCCAAAATAACAGTATTCAAAAAAGCTCCTCTCTGTTCGCTAGCCCCGTACTGCTTGTTAAGAAAAAAGATGGTACAAATCGCCTATGTGTTGTTTTTTCTGCTTTGAATAGGATAACTGTAGAAGATAGGTATCCTTTACCTTACTGTTTGGGCAAGGGACGATAGTTTATCACTCTTGATATGGCATCTGGGTTTTACCAGATACCTCTATTTCTCCCGAGTCAGTTCATAAAACGGGAACTTATTTGTTAGGCATTCACTTTACTGTCATTACTGACTGCAATTCCATCAAAGCCAACGCGAATAAAAGACATCTTGTGCCTCGTATAGCCCGCTGGTGGGTTTACTTACAAGATTTTTCTTTTACCTTGGAATATCGAAAAGGCAAAAGGCTGCGACATTCTGACTATCTGAGTAGGAATCCTGTAAAAGTTCATCTGGTCTTTCGAGAGCGAAAAACATTTCAGGATTGGCCGTGTTAGCGTCCAGACAAATTCTAGCTTTCAGACGAATTCTCAGCCCTTCAGTGGTGTCGATTTCTTGACCCCTGGGTCACCCGCGTTATTAATCACGCCACAAAATGATCTGCGAGACGTGCTGTCCAAAATATGGAAAGAGTATTGTATTACAATTTCAGAATGCGGCGTGTGGACATTCATTCGTCTCCTGGGCTGGCCCGAAGGTGCCAGCGCAGATTTTTACGTTATTAAAATGCAGTGTAATTCATTTAGTTAATAGAGCCGGTGCGATACATTGTTTTAATTGACGCTTTTATTAATTGTTTACGTTGACATATATATAATCAAATATCTTTTCTACCCGGACGGTGTAATGGCTAAATTCAACTAATATACAATTCATGCTTAAAATACAATTCATACTTAAAACTACTTCTTTATAAACATTTTCCAGTCTTTTCTGTTTTGTGCAAGTTCCTTTGTTTCTGTCCAGGTTTTCTCTTCCTTCTTTAGGATTTTCTCTATTGTGTTGTCCTAAGTTTCTTTCGGTCTTCCTCTCTTTTTCTTCCACGGTGGTTTACATTCCCAGATTCTTTTAACAAGTGCTGTACTGTTTAGTCTTTGGAGATGTTCCCACCACCCTAGTTGTCGTTGTTCTATGTATTCTTCGACTGGTTCTATATTAAGGTCTGTTCAAATTTGTCCATTTCTCAGTCTGTCTAGTTTTGGCACTCCCTTGGCTCTTTGTAAGTATTTCATTTCTGTTGCTCTAATCTTACTTTTATCTTTTACTGTTAGCACCCATGATTCGCATCCATATGTCAGAATAGACCTATATATCGATTTGTAGACTTTCATTTTTGTTTGGGATGACACTTCCTTCTTATTTATGACACACTTACTCATGGCATAATCTACTCTATTTGCCTTTTTTTTATTCTATCATTTAATTCAGTATCCTGTCTTCCTTTTTGGTCCAAAATAATCCCTAAGTATTATAAACTGTTAACCTGTTCTACTAGTTCTCCCTCTACGCTTATGTGTATTTCCTTTCTTTCTTCAGATACAGCCATAACTTTACTCTTATTTTTATTTAATCTCATCCCATTTTCAGTTAATACTTTATTCCAAATGTTGATGTTTTCTTCTAACTCTATTTCACTTCTTGCTACAATTGCAATATCGTCCGCGAAGGCACATTCTGAGACGCTAATTGTTTCCAAATTTCTGTAACCTAGAAGCATTGGTTTTACTAATCCTTAAGTCTTTTTGATCAGTTCGTCCAGAAAAGTCATAAATAACAGTGGGCTTAAACTTCCCCCTTGCCTTACTCCTTCTTTGGTGACAAATTCTTCGGATATCAAATTTTTACTTATTAGTTATTACACAATTTTTCATTGTCTTGTACAAACATTTGGTTACTCTGATTAATTTTGGGTTCACCTTCTTTTTATTTAGGATTTCCCATATTTTCGCTCTTGGCACTTTGTCAAAGGCCTTCTCCATATGTAAGAAAGCTACGTATGCTTTTCCATTTCTTGTCAGGGTTCTGTTGATAATTTTTTTTATAGCGAATACGTGGTCTAAAGTTTTTTTTTTTTTTTTTTTTTTTAATATATTTATTTACTATTTACAATCTGTATAGAAATACAATAAGCAAATACTAGGAATTTAGAGATATGACATGATTATACAGGTGAGTTATAGTCCAATAACCATAACTCTAAGTTTACTTATACAATATAAATTTGAACACTAAATACGAAATTAACACAATCTAAAACGTAAATCTATGTGGTAAATCCAGTGGCTTAAATCTGTGTAATCTTTGAATATTTTCACTATTATCTAGTAGGTTTATTGCAAGAGAGTTATTATGATTTTCTAGTCTATTTAAATATTTTTCACTGTATTTAGCTATTGTTTCTTTCACTGTATCTACTTTCAGGTCACTCAATATGTCCACATTTCTTAAAAAATAGGGCGCATCGCACATAGCTCGTAACACTTTTGTCTGAAATCGTTCGATGATTTGAATGCTGGTGTTTGCTGCTGCTCCCCATCGCTGAATGCCATACGTCCAGATGGATTTGAAGGCTACGTTGTATACTAGGAGCTTATTTCGGAGCGAGAGTTTTGATTTTCTACCGAGTAGCCAGTAATGTTGACTGAATTTGATGCCTAGTTGTTTCCTTTTATACCAGATATGCTTTCCCCACGTTAGACCCTTATCCAGGTGCATGCCGAGGTATTTCACTTCCGTCACTTGTGGTAATGGTACATTATTTATTACAACTTGCGGTGTGTTACCTCTGCACTTAGTGAAGGTGATGTGAAGGGACTTTGTTTCATTAATTTTTATCCTCCACTTTTTAGTCCATTTTTCGATCTCTGTTAGATTGTTTTGCAACATACTGGCAGTTATAATTGGATCTTTATGTTTAACCATTATGGCTTTGTCATCAGCGAAGGTGGCTGTGAAAGACTGTTCGTTGGTGGGCATATCAGCTGTAAAGAGGAGGTATAAAAGGGGCCCCAGGACACTGCCCTGCGGTACACCAGAGCTGATTGGGTGAAGTTCTGTTTGCAGTTGATCATATTTTACCTGAAAAAATCTATTTTCTAGGTAGGATTTTAGGATGATGTAATATGAATGAGGCAAGAAGTTCTTTAATTTGTAAAGAAGGCCAGCGTGCCATACTTTATCAAATGCCTGGCTTTCATCAAGGAAAACTGCCGTGCAGTAAAGTTTCTCCTCGAAGGATTGGTTTATATAGTCGACTAAACGATGAACCTGCTGTATGGGCGAGTGTTCTTTTCTAAAACCAAACTGATGTGCTGGAACTAGATTCATATCTTCTATAATGGGCATGAGCTTCTTGACAAGTAGTTTTTCAAGTAGTTTGCCTATAATGGGTAATAGACTGATTGGTCTATACGAGGCAGCATTGTTTGGTGGTTTTCCTGGCTTAAGGATCATAACTACTTGGGCAACCTTCCATTGCACAGGGAAATACCCTAGCTTCAAGACTGCATTATAGAGAGTTGTAAGGAGGACTATGCCTTTTCTAGGAAGTTCTTTAATTACCTGACCTGTTATTAAATCGAAACCAGGAGCTTTTTTGGGGTGTAGGTTTGTTTTGATCATATGTTCGACTTCCTTGACGGTGATCAAGTCTGGTAGCGGTGACATCTGATATGGGGCTTCTAGGTAGTTTTTTATTTCAGACTCTTCTTCTGCTGTTATGGACGAAGGCAAAGGTTGGAACACATTTTCTAAATGTTGAGCGAATACTTCTGCTTTATCCAAATTCGTACGTGCCCAGCTAATCTTCTTTACGCAAAGGAGGGATTTGTTGATTTTGACATTTGATTCTTCTAGTGGCTTTCCATAAATCATAGTTTGTGTTTTCAGTTGGGCTTAAACCTTCGAGGTATTCCTGAAAACTTTTGTTTTTTAGTTCTTTGATTAAAGATTTCAGTTCAGCGGAAGCTTGATTGTATCGTGTTTTATCAGATGGATATCTAGTATTTTGCCAGATTCTCCTGAGCCTCCTTTTTTCAGCAATTTTTTTCTTTATTTCTGTTGGACAGCATTCTTGCATCCTTTTTGGTGGAATTTCAGGTGTAGCCTCCCATGCCGACACTTGAATCGTTTGGGTTAGATTCATCGCCGCTGATTCTAGATCTTCGATGGTATTTAGTGGTATTTTCATATTTAATTTATTTTCCACTAAATATCTAAAGTAATTCCAGTCTGTTTTGTTATTAAACAATTTAGCTGGCTTTTCTCTTTTAATAATTGTAGCACTAACTACGGCTATAACCGGAGTATGATCCGAGGAGAGATCTAAGCACGATGCAATATCTTGATACCCTGGCGAAATACCCTTTGTAACAAAAAAGTCCAGCAGATCTGGGATTTTATTCACGTCCGTAGGCCAGTACGTGGGTTCATAGGTAGATAAGTAATTTAAGTGTAATTCTTGTATGATCTTGTACAATACTCTGCCTCTTCCTGGTGGAGAGATACGAGAACCCCAAATTGTATTTTTGGCATTGTAGTCTCCACCAGCCATGAATCTATTCCCAAGGGATCGAAAATAATCTTCGAATCCTTTTTTGTTGGTAGGGTAATTTGGCGGACAGTACGCTGCAGAAAGAGTGAGCGGACCATGCCAGTCTTCTATTTCAACACTGGTAGCTTGTAGAAAGTCTTTCTTGAAATTAGGTAGCTCGTGATGTTTAATACCTCTTCTGATCAATATTGCAGTTCCACCCCTAGCTTGTCTATCAGCATCAGGATGCTCTGTAGAGTAGACATGATAATTTTGTATTTTGAAGTGACTTGTGCTGGTGAAATGAGTTTCTGAGACTAGTAGAATATCTAAATTGTGTTGTATTAGGAAAATTTCAACTTCTTGTTTGTGCTTTGAGAGGCCATTGGCATTCCAGAGAGCAATTTTATACAATGGAGCCATTTTTTATTTCTTTGACATTTCCTCTCTCATGAGCCTGATCTGCATTGTTAACTCATTTATAGTTTGCTGTTGTGCTGATATCGTTTGTTGCATTGAGATTATAACAGAAGTTAGGTCGCCTGTTTGTTGACCTAGGAGTTGGCTATTTGTTTGGTTAGAGTGAAAGCTTGTTGTAGCCTGAGCATAGGAAAGGAATTTTTTTGGCTGTTGTGTATTTTGGGGTGTATGGGTTTGATTTTGTAAATTGGTTAAGGTTTGACTTGGGTAAGAAGTTTGTTGTTGTGGAAAAGGTTGATTATGTACCATTTGGGATTTCGCTGTTGACTGAAAAGACTGTTGTTGATTTTGGATAGTGGATATTTTGCCAGCTTGATCCGGGTTTCTTCTGCATAGAATGTCTAAATAGACCTTACAGCCTTTATAATTTGCTGGATGCGCACCATTGCATAACACACATTTTGCTGGTTTACCGTCATTACGGTTTTTTGTGCACGTGCGATAGTCGTGTAATTCTGCACATTTGACACATCGAGCTGGTCTAGTGCACCTGTTCCTCGTGTGGCCATAACATTGGCAATTTTTGCACTGCGGTATCTGCGTTTTTTTTATGGGTTCCTCAAATTCCACAATTGCATTTTCAATGTTTTTTATTTTAAAGATGTCTTTGTTATTTGTATCTCGCTTGATGTCAATGAAGAAGAGATTTTTCTTTTGTTTAGTTTCACGATTTATAACATTCATGATATTTACTACTTTATGTCCTTGCTTTAGTAGTACTTCCTTAATTAGTTCAACATCGGTGGAATGGTGCATATGCTTTAACACAACTCGGAAAGTTTTTTCTTCTTCAAGGCTATATGTATGTCTAGCTATTTTGTTTTTATCCAGAACCTCCCTTAACTTTTTATAATCTTCTACTTTTTTCACTTGCAGCTTAACTTTATTGCCCTGCATTAATTGATAGTAGTAATCGTTTTTATCTATGTGACTATTTACTAAGCCTATTAGAGAGTTTAGTGCTGTAACATAGTGAATTATGAATGGAGGAACTTGAATAGCTTTTTCTGTAGTAGTTGGTTGGCTGGAAGTTTGCTCTGTTTCGTCTTGTTTTTTCAGAGCCTCGAACCTATTTACGATAGATATTTCAGAGTTTGTCTGTTTGCTTTTTTGTGAGGAAGGATAGCTGCTCTTCCTTTTTTTGTTGCGTGGTCTTATTTCTTGAAAATCATTTAGAATTATTACTCCTGATTTATCACTAGCAATTGACATAGTGTCATCGTTGGGGATTGAGTTTTTTGTTAATTGTTGTGATGTGTTTGAAACGTGATCTGCTAGTGACAGCGACTGCGAATTTAAATAACCGGTGGTTGTCGGAGCTACACTGTTTGTTGAGCTTTGTTGAATAGGGTTTGATTCCCACATGGGTAAATAATAAGGTTGGTTGCTTTGTGGTGTATTCCATTGGGGTATAAAAGACTGTTGAGAATTTTGCCACTGCATTACTTGTGGTGGGTGAGCTTGAGTTTGCCATTGCATTTGAGGCTGTGAGTTGTACATCATAGGAGTGTTGTTGTTTGTTGGCTGTTGCGAATAGTAGGTATTTGGATTTGCCAGATAACCGGTATTATTGTTGTACATAATAATATTTGTTTTGTTATAAATTTAAAATATTTTTAAATTTACCAGAATTTCAACTGGAACCAGAAGATAATGCGGCACGGGCCCGATACCGCGCCTGAACTTTGACTGGGTTATCACTCACGAATTTTAACACGTCTGAACTCTTTGCTGTCCAAAAGTATACTACGTGGTCTAAAGTGCACTTATTTTTTCGAAATCCACTTTGGGTGTGTGATAGCGATGGTTCGATTTGTTTTCTTAATCTTATGTCGATTGTTTTTTCGAAGAGCTTTACTGCTGTACTTAATAGGGTGATACCTCTGTAGTTGCAACAATCTTTATTGTCGCCTTTTTTGTGTAGTGGTAGAATTAGTCCCATTTCCCAGTCCTTTGGTACTTGTTCCTCTCTCCATACTTTATTTCAGATCTTCAGGAGTAGTTTTTAAATTTAATTTAATAAAACTACCATCAATTGTAAAATAATTGAAGCGATAATTCATTAGCCAATGGCAGCTAAAGAGCAGTTTTCATCTACTGAACATAATACACAGGAAGTGTAATTCTAAGTAAAATTTTAGGTCATTACTGGAACGGCGCACTTTTCTAGATTTTTTAACAAAACTATGTAGTAAGAGTTATATAATTATTTACGATGTCAGTCGCCCAATGTCAGCCAATTAGTATATTTTTAATTTCTAATAGTAACGGTAACAATAATTTAGTAACGGGAATCGAATGGTGCCTAGGTAATAATGAGGGAAATGGAAGAAACAGCGGCAGCGAAAGAATAGCAAACTTCTGGGTAGAGAAAGAGATCAAAATCCGAAATACCACATATCAGAGAAAGAAATTCACAATACAAAAGCGTGGAATAAAAAATCGACAGTAGACTATGTTTTAATAAACAAAGAATCACGGAAAAATTCAAAGACATAGAGGTAAGCAGAGGACCATGGATCAGAAGTGGCCATTTTCTAATAGTAATGCTATATAAAATAGTGGGAAAAACAAAAATAAAATTTTAATCAAAAATATTAGAACATCTAAACTGAATACCATATAAATACAACAAAAAATCAATAAAATCGTTGACCAAATATTTCACATAAATTACATTCTAAGGTATAAAAGATAAATTGAGGAAGTTTAAAGATGCAATGCTAAGAGTAGCAGAATATATATGCAGAACTGCACACATAGTAGACAAATATAAAAAAGACTTAAGTAGTGGACCAACGGAACTAAAATGGAAACAAAATGAAAGAAGAAGATATTGGCGAAGATTATAAGTATTCAAAATATGATCTTATTTTTACTCAAAATACAATATCGACGCGTACGTCTAACAAATCGCCCCGTGAACGAGGAAGTCGTATGAAGCACAGACTGGCATTCGCCACACGGGTGTAATAGTAGGTTAGGAACACGCAAAGAGGACAGACGTGTGTTAGTGGTCCCATCCCGATTTTATAGTCGTACGCGATTCGGTAGTGGTTGAAGTAATACTATTTTTTTTCAGTGGAGGCTCGTCAGTGTTTAGCTAGATATTCATAACTTGTAAGCAGCTTATACAAATTGCCACTAATTAAGTTTCGTCCCACTTCAGCGAGCAAGTGAGTTGGGATTCGATCTCGCATTTGCCCAAAATTTTAATCGTTGCTTTGGGGTTCTCTCGACACCGCAGAATTCCCATCTTCGTCTTTCGACTTTTATGACCACATTCTAACGTGCCTGGCTTCCAAACGCTCTTCTTCGTTGTCCAGTTGTGCCCCATATCAGATTATAGCATTGCTGCTGCTCAAGCCACTTTATCCTGAGATCGTTCTACTCCTAGCTATAACATTCATTCTTCTTTGTATTTGGAATTCAAACTAATATTGTTTTACATGTGTGTTTATATGACTGTTTGCCTCTCAGATAGAAGTTTTGAGCTTCTACAAATAAGGAAGGCTAACAGTGTTAATATATCAGCTGGATTGCGACCAGTCTAATAAAATCCATAAATCACGGCATGTAGCTTGTGAGGTCACCGTTAGAGCGCGATTTGGCATCGTTCGTAATTGCGTCCTTTGGCGAGAACATTCGGAATATTTTCAATGCACGAAACAATGCCGCAAACATACAAAGGAATGATACTCAAAAATATAATACTCTAATTATGCCTTACATTCCAGGCATATCTGACAAAATTAGATGAATTGGAAATAGATCTTACAAGAACTAAACGTTCAACGAGAACAACATTCAAAGAATTGTATATATAGTAGGTATGCCCTGTGAATGCCTGAAATATTATTTGTAAAACATCCCGACCTTAAAACTATGATTAAACCATATCAGTTCAGTAAGTTTAAGCTTGCAGAACATGCTTTGAATAACAACTACAAACTACAGCGGCATAACGTAAAGATCTTGTCTAAAGAACTAATGCCAAGTAAACGTAGAGAAACGGCGTATATTTTACTTAACGAAGGAAAATGCGTTTCTTTTTTTCTCAATATTTTTAGACAACAGTTGGCTGTCGATTCGTAGAAATCAGATGAAGTAGGTGCAGGTAATTAAATGTTAGTTCTCTGAATGATGTCATTTTTTGTCATTTTGGTCTATTATGATATGTTTTATCGGACTTTTTCCAATGGTCTCGGGCGTTTATCACACAACGTTTCGGATCTACCCTTGTCCTCAGGTGAATGAACTCCTCGTTAGTCCTGAGAAGGACTGATTTTTTGTATGTTTTTTTATCACGGACACTAGTGCCTACCCCGAGGTTTGGACCCAGGACCACTGATCGCTGTTACTACTAGTCTGACACTCTTACCACTAGGCCACCAGCGCGGTTATATATTTTAGTTATAAACTTACATATATGTTACCGCTGTATGCTCAGTAGACTATTTTTGTAATTCTCTGCACAATAGTGGCATCCAAATGGGCTTTAGTTCTGCGTTAGCCTGGCTAATTGGTGCTACTGCCAGCGCTTCTTTCAGCTTCCTACAAAACCTGTTTTCCACTTTAGCTACAATTGATGCGTTATCCCATTGTATGTGGTGGTGTTCGTTTCAGACGTGTTCTGCGATCTTGGGTTTGATGGTTTCGCCATTTCTAATATTTTTGCCGTGTTCCGATAATCTCACTCGTAGAGGTCGTTGTGTTTCCCCTATGTATTGTCTTCCACACTCGCACGGTACGCTGTAGATACAGTTCCTTGAACTGTGATCTTCGTTCTGAGGATTGGCATGCGTCATCATGCCTCTTAGAGTTGTTGTGAACTTGAAGGCAGTTCTTATGTTGAATCTGTTTCCGATTCTTCTCAATTTTCCGAAAACTCCTCGGATGTATGGTATTACGGCCGTGGTTGTTAGCTCCGTTTCCTCATCCCCTGTCGGTGTTGTATTTCGGTCCATCTCTGTTAGCGTTTGGTTTAGAGTTCTTTTTTAGTAGCCATTAGCTTGCAGCATTTCTGTGATTATAGCAATTTCCCGTTTAAGGTCTTCTTTCTCCGAGCATATGGTCTTGGCTATATAGACATCTCGCGACGCCACGTTTCACGCTATTATGGTGGTTAGAATCGTAGTGTAAGTATCTCCCCGTATGGGTTGGTTTTCGATATACCTTTGTTTGTACCATGTTACCATTCTTCTGGACTAGTACGTCTAAGTATGGAAGTTTGCCTTCCGATTCTATTTCCATCGTGAACTGAATTAATTGGGCTTGATTATTCAGATATTACAGGAAGCCGTCTAGCGTCTCTCTTCCATGGGGCCAAATTAAGAACGTATCATCTACGTATCGCTGCCATAGACTATGCTTATTCTCATATTGAGATGTAGCTTGTTCTTCAAAGTCTTCCATGTAGATATGCTGACTACTGGAGATAGTGGAGATCCCATGGCCACTCTAAAGTTGGTAGAACTGCTCGTCTGCTTCGAAGTATGTGGTTTTAATTCAGATCTTAACAGCTCCATTATTGCGTCTACTTATAGATCTGTAGGTTCAGCAAGTGTGTCATCCAATTCCAGCCTGTTTCTGATTATTGCTAGAGCGTCATCTGTCGGCATATTTGTAAAAAGGCTTACTATGTCAAAGCTCACGATGGTGTCATTCGGAGCTATGTAAGTTTGTTTGATCTTGTCTTCAAAGTGTTCAGTATTTTTTACGGCGGATGTCGTTT